>OX401405.1:1232500-1281954 GCA_947846245.1 Cerastoderma edule
TATAGCAATATCCATACGATACAGTAATTTCATGACAAAGAACATATAAGAGGAGAAATGTTAGGTGAAGAAATTTGTTAGAACGAGCACTTATACTGATGATTCATTTTCATAAGATTTTAACTTCTTTTGAGAATGTATTACTAGTTTTAGTTGTTCTGCTTATGTGCAAAGTAGATGAATTTAGCTAAATTATTCAATATGATAGGAGAGTTTGACAAATTGAGATCAATACATTTTCGTGTAGATGGTCATGAATAATGATACCTCTTTATCTATTTCTGTCTTAATTCTGAAAAAAAATGAGCATGTATGTTTAAAGTGAAACTCGTTTTCCACTAATCCAGATATACAATTTTGACAAATTCGTTGATTTTGTGGTATGTTATTAAGACGCCAGACTTTGATGTTAAGAATATGTGTGGAAGTACGTATTTCAACTAAAGCGTTTCTATATTTTCCCTCTTTGATACAACCCAATTACTTTTCAACAATAAATGCATGTTTATATAAACCCTAGATTTTTAATCCGGACTAGTTATTGCTTGATGCAAACACTGCCCGCCTTGAAGCATATATTATGCAGTTTTCAAGTGTCAATTGATATCCATGACGAAAATGTTGAGTAACATTGTCAATATGAATATGTAAGGTTGTGTGTTAAAGAAAGACATCCCGACACATGTACATGTATAATTAATTTACGTTTGTATATTGTTCTGTTAAGTTCATGTGTTCATGTTATACACAAACCTCCACACAAATTCCTGTTAAGACAAATCAATCATTCATAATAAAATGTGTATTCACATAGTTTGCACATCTTTGTTTATTCTAGAATTAACAACAATAACGTTTATTATTAAGGAGTGAGTCAACTTGCAACATATAGGCCTATATTTCATCGAAACATTCGCGATACGGTGACTTTCTGACAAGACTATAAAGATCTAGTAACCTTGTCATTATCAAATAGAGTGTAAACAAAGCAAGTGAATACGGACTAATTGCTTTCCTAGTTCCCATCAATGTGTTAGTCCGCACAGTGGGGTGGATGAATAATGAGTGATTAGGGTTTGACGCAAGTTTATTTATAGATTCATAGATAAACTGGGAGGCCTAAAATGTGTTATGTAAATTCAATGGGCTAAGGATGCTCCACAACCTTAGCCCAAAAACTATGTCTTTGTATTCATGGTTGACTGATTATTCATTCAGGATTGCCCCAAAACTAGTATAATATGTTAAATCCTTTATTCCATGAAAACCACGCTAAAGATGGTATGTTGTGAAATATTATGGCATATTATGGCATATCTTTTAGATATAATCCAATCAATTCATACTGAAACCTCTTTGTTTTATCTTTGTCAAGATACAAATTATATGAAACAACGCAGCACTGAAAGACAAGCACACCAGTGGGTGCATTTCCCCCCCCCCCCCTCGATAAAAGGAAAGAAAGAAAACAGTTGTGGATATCTTTATCGCGGCAAATTTTCAACTATTTGTACATACCAACCGGGTTGTCCTCCGACAATTATGTCCTCTATGATGCTTACTCACATTGATGTATATTCCCTCTTTTAATCATTGGTGTCTTCAAAGCGACAACCAAGGACCCTGAGGAGTATCAACATGCCGTTATGATTAACAAGAATGATTAAGAGTAGGTACCCGCTCTTTCGCAGAATCACTAGTTTAAACCACTATTTCGAACAATGTCCGAAGCAAGAAGACTACCTGCAAGACAAATCTAAAGCGCGTTGGACACATTTCAAGCACAGTGGATCAATGAAGGTGCCTGGGTGCTGATTTTGAAAATCATGCGATCGGGTCTTACAGGGCTTAACCCATTACCAAACAATAACATTTGACTACTTTGTTTCAGACGACTCTGGAAAACACTGTGGGAAAAGGAGAAATTGCTCTCAACGAGCAATTTCTCCTTTTCCTAATATGTTCTCTGTTCCAACAGAAGATTCCTTCGCAATTTGAAATGTCGTCTGCAAACTCTTTCAAATTGGAACAGTCGAAGATTCTGGCGTTTGGTAAAGGGATAACAGGCCTATGAAAGGCCCTGCAAGCAATTTTCCCCAGAGATTTGGTTTCGTACAACAGAGAGGTGCTAATAGCCTAGAATTGCCTTTAACGACTAAACTAGTTGGGTCTGAACGCCTGGTCTAACGTAACAAAACTCTACCAAACTTAATAAGTACCCGTAGAATTACAACAACATGTTCGTTATTTCACCATCTAATTGAGAAAATGCTCTTTTGCTTTACGTTTTCATGACGATTTTTTCGAACCGTGAAAGTTTATGGTAGTGCGTCGCTCCTCGATAAGGAGATGAACATGTTACTACACCGGGTTTGTTTGAACGAAGTCTTGAGACATTTTCATCTGTGAACAAGGTAAGTAAAACATTCAACCAGACCGGCACTCGAATCTTGGACCACCGCAAATTGTGCGAACGTTCTATCGATTGAGCTTTCAAGCCATCTAAAACATCTAGAACTTCCTTGTAATCCCAGACCCCTACTACATACTCACCCATACGATTGAAATGCTTCTTGAATTTGCTAGAAACAACATTCGGTTAGGGAACGAAACTGAAGAATCTATCACTGTAACTATCGTGGGCCATTTACGTTGGGCACCAATGCAACCAAGGTGAGACAAAGACTCGAAACCGGGGACTCAACAATCCGTGCAATCGCTTTAATGACAGAGCTTTTAGATAAGCTTACACATTTAACACACCCTTGCAAATTGAGACCCCTACTATATATTAACAGAACTTCACTTCAAGAGATTAAAGCAAATAAATTAACGTGTATTGTCATAAACAAAATAAATATCTATGAGAACTACAACATGTACCATTTACCAACCCAGCGAAAAATGAGGGACAATTCTTTACAAAGTCCTATTATTCCATGATATTTACAAAAACAGACGGCTTTAACAGAAGATTGCAATTTGTATGTAGTTTTGCTAGTTTGCGTGATGTCCGAAAAGTTTGATTATTCGCCGGAGATTCGGGTTACTGGGAAATTCCCGATATATTGGCGATTTGGTGACCCCGAACCATTCGTTATGAGTGCCCTGTACGGATTTTATTGATATTCATGACAGATAACGAGTATAAAACATTCACCAAATCCGCTCCTTAAATTGATATTTCCATCTCTCTCCTCGTAGTCTCTTGTTATGATATATTTTCTACAAGTTATTGTACAACGCTGGCTTTTAATAAGGCATCACGTATTCATCTGCGAACTCTAACAAATGACAAAGATTAGAACAAAAAAATGTAAAAACAGTGTACATGTTCCGTTAATGAAATACATGTATAATGATTCAAACAATGCCAAATATACATGTATATGAGTGTATTATATGAACAATCGAAAATATTCAAAGATAAGGCATGCTTTGTTCGTGAGAGTAATAACATTTTCCCAAAACAAACTTGTTTGTTTTAAATAATAGACTACTTCATGATTTTATTTCAGTGACTTTGGGATCATGTTTTCTTACTACGATTCAAACAATCCCGATGATATATAGGTGTTTTATACAACTTTTGAAAGTATTCAAGGATAAGGGCGGCTTTGTTCATGAGAGTAATGACATTTTCTCAAAAACAAATCTTATTGTTTTAAGTAGTAGATTATTTCATGATTTTGTTTCAGTGAATTTGTGGTTCTATTCTCGCCTTCCATGAATAGTCAATCTAAGAGTCGCCTTTTTTATCAATGTGTAAGTTATTTTTCAAATTCAAATACAATCTTTTTAAAATGATTATCTCACAGGTTAAAGATTTGATCTTGATTATACTGATAAGATGACCTCACAGATCAAAAGAGTTATATTAAACTAGATTAATTATGCACGTATTAACCTTTTTTATGGTCGTGAGTTGGAGATCCATAACATTTTTGTTGCAAAGTAAATCAGAAAATACGGTTTATTTTGCAAACAATAATCTAACCTTGATGTACCCAAGCAATTTCCCCTTTTACTTTTTGAAAGTCTTCTTCTGGAAGATGCAAACATGTGACGCAGTGAGGTAATAAGTTGATAGAAAACAAAACACAGCGCACCACTTTTGGCAAAATACGATTATCTTCACATGAGCTAGATATATAAAATGGGTGCCATATCAGTATAACGAGAAACGAAAGATACTGCAACGTATGTACTCTAAATGACTAAGAGGATGAAACCATCTTACATTAATGTGTCCTTATTCCAATGATCTTAGACCAACTTATGCTAGATCTTCAAAACAATAAACTTATCATCCAAATATGTTTAAATTCAAACAATTACTTAATACCGACAAGAAAGTCATATCGCATCCGACTACCCAGTTACTACAAAAACGTATTCAAATCAAGAAGAAATATCTTATCTATAGAACAATAGACCATTCCAGAAGCACTTATCATAATCAAACCTCTCTCACAAATTTCATTTGTTGTCCTTTTTGTCTATCTATGTTGTTATGTTTGATGCAGTTAAAATAAATATGGATAAAGTGTCTACCATATACATCACATGTAATTGTAGGTGTATTGACTATGAGCTAGTGTGTTCCATGTCTCAATAACACCATGTTATGTTATGTTACGTTATTAATTAATTACAGAAGCCAATCACTCACTCATTGTTTCACTCATAAAAACTAGATTGTATCACACAAGTTGTAAGAGTTCTCGGATTTTAAAACTTTTTTAAATTCAATTCAATTAAGTGAATTCGTTATCAATCACACAATTAACATCAAACTGAATTAAGAAAATGAAATTCGATGTCTCGATAGAAGCTATGGCTGCAAACCCCAAAGGAGACTTCACATCTGAATTTGACGGAGGCGAACCGTCTTTTTTTATTTGGTTTTACATCAAATGTTTCTAGCTTCGCAATTCCCAAATGGTTGCCAAATAAGATTTATTTTTCTAAATGGAAAACTGAATTCATACTGTATTTGCAAATCTTAGCATTGCGTCACATCGATACGACAAATGCTTTATGATCCATTTCGATTGCAAACTCCGAGGTATGATGTGTTTATATTAGGGATGGGAACGAATATTCGAATATTCGAATATTCGAATAGCGGGTCGAATATTCGAATAGCAAAATAGTATTCGAATATTCGATTTTAATGAACCCATATTACTGTATGTTTACCATTAATTTTATTAAAAATTAATGTTGTTTTATTTTCATTTTCTTCCTCTAAACCGATCCCAAATATCGAAGAACGTGCCTAGCTCCCAGGTGCAGTTACGATGTTTTTACAACGTATGTCACACAGTAAAACACCTGTGACAAATTACCACATCTTTTGACAGTTTGCAAAACGATTAATTCCTAAGTGTGAAAATAGTCGATTTTAAGCCGCTAAATCTAACACCTTAATGATCTGCACTTGCTCCTTATTATCCAAAACAAGTCATTCACGCTAATTGACAATTGTCAGTGTCAACCAATCACGTAACTTGTTTGTCGTGAAATTAAACAATTACTCTTTCAATAACCAATCGTAATCATGATTGCACATGCACGGAGACCAATCAAATAATGTGTTAGAAAGTATATTTTTCTTCAGAATAATTTGTCAAACTTATTTTCATTCTAATTTCTACATCTATTCGATAAACATCACAATGTCTCCATCACGTGTCTGGAGTTACTTTACTCGTTCTGCCGAACATCAACAACTATTTAAGTTTCTGATGGACCAACTCTGTAAGAAACTGGAAAAGTTGTCTGTTGATAAAAACGAAATAATGGTTATTACTGCTTTGATATTGCATGCACGTACATGTATACATATATCGGCTATACACCAAAGGTTTGAACAGAGGACTAGTGTACTAGTATTGGACATGCAGACATTGCGGACATCAAAACGAATTCTTATATCGAATATTCGAATATATTCGAATAGTTCTAGTCGAATATTCGAATAGTGATTTCACTATTCGTTCCCATCCCTAGTTTATATATTTATGGGTTGAATGGTACATTAGATGAGAAGTGGGAGGATAGTGAGCTAAGGGTGAGGGAGTTTATGCAGGATTATTTGAACATGTCAAATAGTAATGGTATTGAGATTGAACGTGCTCACCGCATCAAAGGACATGACAAGGACTATTGCCCGATTGTTGTCAAATTCAATAAATATAAGGATCGATCATCTGTTTTACAGAAAGCTTGAGAATGTCTGGATAAGGATTTGGGGTTGTATGTGCATGAGGACTTCTCTGACAAAGTTAAAATTGGACGACGGGAACTCGGAAAACGCATGCTGCATGCACGTGAACAAAACCTGTATGCAAAAATAACATACGACAAGTTAATTATATAAAATGATGTATTCAAATATGATGACGTGACAGGCGATACCATTCGTGTGGAGAGTTCCGGACGCCGAAGAGTAACGAATCGATCATCCGAGGATGACGTGCCAGAAGCGAACCAATCAGTTGACCAGAACAATGCTGAACCGAGGCGAGGGGGCGTAACCAATGCCAATTCTAGATAGGACGCAGGCCATGGCCCACGTACGCATGAAAGTATATGTAAAGCCATAAACATTGTCTCTTGGAACATCGCTGGACTTGAAAAATATAACGACTCTTCTACATTTAAAACCCTTTTGATGAAATATGACATTGTAGGTCTCGTGGACACATGGAGTGATTTTACTGGCGAAATCTCTGATTTCCTTGATAGTTATACTTTATTTGATTCTGTAAGAAGAAAGCCCCATTTATCTTTTGGAAACAGTGGTGGTGTTGGTGTCTTTGTTAAAGATTGACAAGATTGAAAATATAAGATATGAATATCCAAATTTTTTTGTATATTGCAGGGGATTTTAATGCACGCACAAAAGATATGTTGGGTTTTATACCAGACGATAATTTGAATCATGTATTTAATGCTGATGTTGATTATCTGTGGGATAATTTAGAATAACCACGGAATAATAGAGACGCCCATCAATATAACAATTTCGGTAAAACTTTGATTGAATTATGTTGTTTGAATGATGTTCATATCTTAAATGGTCGTCTGTTTGATGATACTGCAGGTAATTATACTTGTACAGCTAACAATGGCAGACGCGTTGTTGATTATCATATTGCGTCTTCAGAAATGTTTGAATATGTCAAAGATTTTAATGTTTTAGATTGCGACGACTCTGATCCTTTCCCAATATCGTAAAAACTTACTTTTTATGGTCCAAGGGAAAGAACTCATGTTAACAATCATATAGTGGAAGCAGAATTACTTCCCTTTGATCGTCTGATATGGGCTCCTATCCGGTTTGACTGCTTTTGTAATTTGTTTCATGAACTTATAACATTTGCATCAGACGAAATACGAACACTGATTAACACTGATGTAAATTTGGCAGTTCATAAACTTACAACTGTTTACATATCATCAGCTGAAAGCATGAAATTCAAGAAAACTAGTACATGTAATAAGATTAAGAATAGTAATGAACCTCGGTGGGATCAGACTTGCAATAATGCCAAAATTATGAAATATTCATTACTCCGTAAATTTAGACTAACACATGACCATACGGATTTCGTTAAATATATAGATGCTCGAAAATCTTTTAAAAGGATTTGTGCTGTTCATAAATATAACTTTCAAAAAGTTAAACGTGAATCTTTAATAAAAAGCCGACACAACCCAGTTGAGTTTTGGAAACTCTTAAAAAGTCAATATTCATGTAACTCGAGACCAGAATTAGTTCACTTCTCAAATAAGTCTAAATGGGTTGATCATTTTAAAAAATTTCTTCATTAAAATGAGCAGTTACCGATTTCATCAACTGCGATTGGCGACAATTTAGACAACAATCTATTACTAAATGCTCCGATTTCATTGTATGAAGTAAAAACTAGTATCATTAGATTGAAAAATGGGAAATCATCTGGTAAAGATGGCATTCCTGCTGAATTTTATGAAAAAAATACCTGTGATGCAATTGCTCCTTTTCTTGTTTTATTATTCAATGAGATACTTAACTCAGGGCAATTCCCCCATTCTTGGTGTGAGAGCGTAATCAACCGATGATCCATCTAATTATAGAGGTATATCTTTAGTTAATATAATGTACAAAATATTTTCGAGCATCATTAATGATAGGATATACAAATGGGTTGAAAACTATGATCTTATAGACGAAAACCAAGAAGGTTTCCGTGCCGGTAACTCTGTTAATGACAATAGTTTTACATTACAAAGTATGATACAGAAATATATTTATAGGGATGGTGGTCGTTTTTACGTTTTATTTGCACAACTTATCAAAAGTCATCAAGAAGGGTATTGATTTTGCCAAAGTCAGGAGGCGTAGAGTACAAATGAAACTAAAGGACAGTGTAACCAACTTCTTTGAAAGGGAAGATAATTGTAGGATTCAGCCTGGGAAAAGGGACGCCACAAGAAACGAAGGGGAAAAGATACAAACCTGTGTCCTTACTGATTACATGGGTAATCTTCACCAGAAGTATTTGGCGGAAAACCCAGAAAACAAATTGTCTTTGGCAACGTTTTGCAGAATAAGACCTAAGCATGTATTACTGACCAGTTGCTTAAGTAGAAATGTATGTCTGTGCACCAAACACCAGAATCTAGCACTTAAGTTACAAATGATGCGGAAATCAGGAATTGATATTCCACAGAATCCTGAAACGTTTATTCAAAGTGAAATGACAGTTGAGAAAGCACAATTTCAAGATCCAGTTATCTTTTCTAGATGGAAAAGAGTTACTCTTGAGAACGGTAAGAAGAAAATGAAGATAGTAAGTGAATCAGAAGATAGAAACACCTTCTTTGAAAACTGGTTAAAGGAATAAGCTGCATTTAAGGTCCACTACCAAACGATGAAGAACCAGTATCAGAATACTCGTAAACTTAAGGAAGCATTGCCAGAGAATGAGATAGTCATATATGTGGACTTTGCGGAGAACTGTTCTTGCAAAACTGCTGATGAAATCCAGTCTGCATATTGGAACTCGTCGCAAGTAACACTGCATCCAATGGTTATATACTTCCGTGGAGGGACGGATGTCTCCAGCATAGAAGTTACGTGGCAGTTTCTGACAGTATGTCGCATTCATCAAGTACAGTCCTGGCTATTGTCGAAAAATTGTTTGATAAGGAGATCAATTTGCCTGGCTGTGATGAATTACAATATGTGCATTACTGGACGGACAGTCCTACGTCACAGTATCGTAACAGATACATATTTGATACAATTATCAATCATGAGAGTTTGTATGGTTGTCAGGCCACGTGGAACTACTATGAAGCTGGACATGGGAAAAATGTGTGTGATGGGCTTGGGGTACCGTGAAACGCCTCGCTGATGAAGCAGTTCGTTCCGGAAAGTGGTCCATCTTAGATGCAGACGACTTTATGAGATGGGCAACAACGTCAACCATGAAAGGTGTGAAGTTTTTCTTTGTGAGAAAGGAAGAATGCGACGGAATTGCCCTCATGTTACAACAAGTAAAATTGGCGCCTATCAAGGGTACATTGCAGCTACACGCAGCCAGGTTAAACATGGATGGGAATTTCATGCTATTGTGACGAGTGCATTGATGGTCGTATATGTGACACATGGACTGTACATAACGCACCGAAATCAACGAGTACAGATATTGGAAAGCCCTCTCCATCAAGTGAATCTTATAAAGAAGATGACTTCATTGCTGTTATTTATGTAGGTGCGTGGTATGTCGGTCGGATCGTCGAGATAGATCCCGACGACGATGGTTTCGATTACAGAGTGACTTTCATGCAGAAAAAGAAAGCCTCGTTCCAGTGGCCCAGTAATGAAGATGTTGTCTGGCGTAAGAAGTCGCTCATACTGTGTAAAACAAGTCCACCTATTGCCTCTGGGAAGTCAGAGAGAATGTATAGGTTATCAAAAGAGGAACTAGAGGACATAGAGAGTCGTTTCTCACAAGCATAAAAACATGGCAAAGTGAAACATACGTTACTCAAATTATAATTCAATTGTTTACAAAAAATGTGACCAAGATCTACCGTCTCGTGTCTCACAATTGATTGTAAATTAAGAACAGTTTAATCAAAACATGTATATGTACACTATATGTAGATTTTTGTTTGCAAAGGTATAAAAATTATATCCAATAATACTTGAACCATAAAACAATGTGTGTAATCGTATGAATATATTGCAAAGTATAAAAACATAGCATTCTGGTTTCTAAAAGAAAGCTATTGACTTTTACTAGGTAATATAAACATGTTGTAAGAGTTTATATCACTGTAGTTTATTTTCTTAAAATTTTCAAATAGTTAAGTGTTTTTTGAAACATACGTTACTGTTTCACCATTTCTTAGCACTGTTTTTCTGAAGGACAATTAGTTTACAATGACTAAATAGTCGACTGTTTACATTAGTTTGAAGTTCAAATGATCAGATGTTATTGTTTGTTTCTTTGTACATCATAATATTGTGAAAGAGACATAGACATAGACAAAGTTTTATTGACATAAGCTAGTACAGCTTCTAGTCATATACAAAAATACATTTACAATTACTTTACATAACATGTTACCGTCGTCTCAAAAAAGAAAATAATACATAAATAATAACCGCCATGGAAGAAAGATTTTCGTAAAATGAAAATGAGAATAAGCATGATGTACGTGTATAAAAGTTAACTATTAATCAGTAATCATGGAATTTATACATATGTTCATAATTTCAAATGCATGTTTTATAAATTTTGCTAAATTGTAAATGACTTTTGGACTTTTTGATTGGAATAAATGAACCAATTTTTGCATACAAGGACGTTCACAATAAAACTTTTTAATATATGTCTTCCTGATCTGATTGTATTTGTTACAAACGAGAATGAAATGAAATTCGTCTTACACTTCACTCTCGTTGCACAACAAACACAATCGTTGGTTACGATCAACTCTATTTAAACCATATCGTCCAGTCTCGATCCGCAATGGATGAGATGATAACCTTAATCTAGATAAATATATTCTTAATTGTTTTGGCAAAATATTCAAATAAGTTTCTATAGTAAAATCTGTCTTTAAAAAACGATATATATGTAAAATTCTGGCCTGATTGGTATCTTCAAACCAATTTTGTTTGAACATATCAATCAGACGCTCTTTAAATGTGTAGTGAAACGATTTCAAATTCACCTGGTGAGGGTTATTCCATACAAAACTGAAACCTGATTGTTTTAAAAGTTTCTTAACATTACCACACCAATTATCACTACCATTTTCATTATCTTCTAATATAATATCATAAAGGGTTTTAACAATTATATTTTCAGAACATATTACTTTAGCCCAATATTTAATTAAACGGGTATGTCTATTAATGTATAAAGGATACCGTCCCAATTCTCCATATATAGCTAGAGTACTAGTGGTTGTTTTAACACCTAATATCTTTTTGCAGAAATTGAGATGTACTCTTTCTATTTCTTTTGATTTAGAGTGTCCCCATACCTCTCCGGCCTAGCCTAAAATAGAACCCACGAAGGAGTCGAACAATTGACAAGTAGTTTTAGGAGTAAAATCAAACTCTTTAAGATTTGCTAAAAGTACATTCATTGCTTTCAGCCCTTTGCCAGCTAATGTTTTTTGATTGAGAGAAAAAGACCCCGTGTAGTTAAATACTGTTCTCAAATAAATAAAATCATTGACTACATCCACTTCTTTGTTGTTATAAAACCAGTGTTCATCTACTTTTAGAGTGCCTCTTTTTCTGAATACCATTATTTTAGTTTTATCAGTGTTCTCCTCTAATCCCCAGTTTGAACAATACTCATGAAGACCATTTAAACTATTTTGCAAATCTTCTGGGCTTTTACCAAATATAACCATATCATCAGCGAATAATAATAAAATAATTGTAAGGTCATTTATGTTAAGTCCACAGGTATTATCCTTTTGTAAAAACTGCTCAAGGTCATCTATAAAAAGAGAATATAAAATCGGTGAAGTTTTCTCCCCTTGCAAAAGCCCGACATGACTTTCAAAAAAGTTTGAAAAGCTATTGTTTGATTTGACGCAGGATTTGATCTTACTATACATATCGCGCAAAATACGCAACAGTTTACCTTTAATTCCAATACGTCCTAATTTGTACCATAACCCATTCCTATATACGCTATCGAAAGCCTTTTTCATATCAATAAAAGCACAATACAAACGTTTCTTTTGATGTAAAAAATTAAGTATAACAGAATGAAGGACGAAAATTGCATCTGTAGTAGATCGACGAGGTCTAAAACCAAATTGGTCGTCCGATATAACGTCATTATCTTCACAAAACTGACTGTGAGAGTCTACGGTTAATAATACCAGTAAATATCTTAGCTAAACAACTTATAAGCGTAATTCCCCGATAATTATTTACATCATCGGGGCTGTTTTTCTTGTGAAGAGGAATAATTACGCCCTTAGCCCACTGTTCAGGGTAACAGCCTAAACTCGTTTATAGAACAACAATTGAATAAGAATAAAAAGTTGTATTGTTGTTTTGTTGACTTCAAAAAATGTTTCGACTCAATCTATAGAAACGGGTTATGGTATAAGCTTATAAAACAAGGCATTAGTGGTAAAATATTTAACATTATTCGCTCATTGTATTCTGATATAAAGCTGTGTGTAAAACACTTAAATAGCCTATCTGATTTTTTTGGATGTGAGATCGGGCTCTTGCAGGGTGAGATCAGCTCACCGATTCTATTTTCTCTCTTCCTCAACGACATTGAGCAGTACTTAAGTAACGACTGTCAAGGGTTCACCATAGAACAATTAACTATATATATTTTACTGTTTGCTGACGATTCGGTGATTATATCCGAAACGGCAGAAGGGTTACAACAGTTATTAAACAGCTTCGAATTATACTGCAATAAATGGAAACTCAATGTTAACACTAACAAGACCAAAATCATGATATTTAAAAAAGGTGGAAGGAATAAAGAGTCACTGAATTTTAATTATTCAAACAAAGAAATTGAAATTGTCAATCAGTTCAACTACCTAGGCGTTGTTTTTACAAGCGGCGGTTCATTCATGCACGCATTGAAAACCCTAGCGGGTAAAGGGCTTAATGCGATGAACGGTATTCTATCCGTCACCCGCGGTAAAGATATTCCCGTTAAGGTCATGTTATCCCTGTTCGACTCTTTTGTAGCCTCAATATTGAATTATTCTTGCGAGGTGCTGGGATTTTTCAAATCAGACACCATTGAGAGAGTGCATAGAAAGTTTCTAAAAATAATGATGAATGTAAATCAATCTACTAGTAATAGTGCCATATACGGTGAACTAGGAAGATTTCCTCTCTCAGTTAATTCAAACATAAGAATTGTTAATTTCTTTTTAAAACTATTTTCATCAAAACGCGATAATTGTATACTTAACACCGTTATAAACAGAATGAGACACGATATAGATCTTAATGATAATTCATTGAACTGGGCTAATAAAGTTAAGAACTTATTAGTAAGCTGTGGATTCAATGACGTATGGATATTTCCAGATTCAGTAAACATAAAAGCTTTCTCTTCTATCTTAAAGACCAGACTTCTAGACCACTACATAAATAACTGGAACCAAGATTTAAACTCAAAAGCATCACTAACACTGTTTAGGGGCTTAAAGCAAACTTTCGAAATGTCATTTTATATACAGAATATTTACAACACAACTTATAGGAACATATTAGCCAAATATAGGATGTCTTCTAACCAATTGAATATCGTTACCGGTATACATAGAAACATTGATCGATCCAATAGAAAATGTACACTTTGTGATTTAAATGATTTGGAAGACGAATTCCATTTTATACTTATTTGTCCCTACTATAGACTATTGAGAGAAACATTTATACCAACCTTCTATTTCACTAGACCAAGTATTTTCAAATTAATACAACTTCTTAATTCAACAAAAAAAGAGTACTGCATAACCTTGCAGCATATTGCATTAAGGCATCGATTGAAAGGAAAAATACACTAAACCTTCAAAATTAATCAGTTACCAAATGAAATGTGAATCCTTTCAGTTTTTCTTTATATTCCCCCATACACGTGTTTCTTTCTTTTTTTTTACCTGCTTCCGCAGTATAGATATTGATTGACACACGCACGTGTACAATTATTGTTTAATTGTATGTACATATGTTAATAAATGTAATTGTTTATATATACAATGTAATGGACGATGAGCATTGCCACGCTCAAGTCCAATCTCGAAATAAAATTTATGTTATGTTATGTTATGTTATGTATTTAAAATAGCATTAAACAGATCAGTCAAGTGTGACGATATAATGTCACATGACGCAATAAAAAAATCATTTATCAAGCAGTCGATGCCCGCTGCTTTATTTTTATTGAGATTTCTAATAACAAATTCAACTTCATGTATAGAAAAAGGGGCGTCTAATTCTTCGAAATTGCAACTTTCCTCATTAAAATCATAATCATTGCAGAAATTTTCAACTTCAGTATTCGAAACTTGGTATATTTCATTTGATAGTTTTGAAAAATATTCATAAAAACCATTAACATTTATATTTTTACATGCGCTGCTTTTCCTGGAGCCAAATAATTTCCAAAAATCTTGAGGTTTCTTATGCCTAAGATTTTCAATAGATTTATATTTTTCCGAAGGTATAACCTCTTCTTCGTCTTAATAAGATCTTTATATAGCTTTCTTTTCTCACACAGAAGATTCTTCTGTTCAATGGTTTTACATAGGTTATAACTATACAAAGCAGACTTATAGAGCTGTTTTGCTTCGCGACATTCGTCATCAAACCAGACAGCTTTTTTAGTTTGTGTATTTTGAAATTGGTTCGTATTTGAAGAATGTACAGTGTGAGAAAACAAAGGGTCCGTAATACAACGAAATGAATCAACGAACTTGTCTAATGTTTGGTTTATAGTACTGCTATTCAACATATCTTGGTTGAGGATTAGCGCATTTAGTACTGGTAATTGTGCAATCAATTTGCGTCTAAATTCATCCCTTTGGTCATCATTCCATCTAGTACGTGTGTACGTAGAAGTATCTTCATCTGGTAATGGGTTACATTTACATTGCAAAGACATAGATAAAGGGGCGTGGTCTGACCACTCATTAAAACTATCAATACAAAAATTCAACAAAGAAGGAAAACTACAATCTTTCAGCAAAAGATAATCAATAACACTTGACGAACTACTACGCATATAAGTAAAATCACCATTTGTATCACCGCATAATCTTCCATTTGCAATTCGCAAAGAGGTTGATTTGCAGAGATCCAAAAGTTTTAAACCAAACGGGTTACACACATTATCTGTAGAGCAGCGATCAACAGGAATGTCGGGTACGTAGTCGTCATAATCAAGATAACAAATATTACTATCACAATCAATATAGTCATGCCTGGAACCGTTGCCTACACGTGCATTCATATCACCCATTACATAAACTGTTCCTAAGGTATCGTAAAAGTTAATGTCGTCCTGTAACAATTGAAAGAGATCAACATTATGCACGTTGTAGGCGGGTGAGTTCTCGCACCATATGTATACCCCAGCTAGATAAACATCCCTGGGAAAACCGAAAAAATCTTTATTTAGCTTCAACCATACGATCGTATCGAGGTTGTTTTTAACTACCGTTATCCCACCCTTCATTCTGTCTTTGTAATATAAAGTAATGCCCCCACTGTTACGGCGGGCCTTTCTATTCTGGAATTTTCTATAGAAGTTTTGACATGTATACCCACTTAGCTCCACATTCGAGTCTTTGTTTAACCACGATTCGTACAAAAATACAATGTCATTGGACGTCAATTTCTTCACAAACTCACTATCTTCCCGTTTACTACTCGTTAGCCCGTTTACATTCCATGATAGTACATTCGGCCTTTCTTCCGCGCATCCCTACCGTCTTTCGCTTGGCCCCTTGACAGCGTTACCGTTGTGAAAGCATACGTTTTGACAAATTGGAGAAAAAAATATGCGAATAAATAATTGGTTTTCAGGTAAAAGATTCATACTTCCAATTTATTTTATTTTGCAAATAATCAGAGAATGAAGGTTTTGGAACAGATGTTTATATGGCATATGCCTATGTTTTCAAAAGGTATAAACAGAGCAAAAGTGCTCTATCAAAAGCACATTTGTTTTCTATTCTAATATCAAGGGTCCTTTTGAGACCAACGTTATCACTGAAATTCTAGTACATGCTTGTAAGTAATCACCAATTCTACACCTGAAGGAATTTGTTAAAAATATTTTAGGAAAATATCCTAAGGGCCTACATCTCTTAGACAAAACGCAATACATTGATTATTGAAAAGGTTGATTTTCATTCATTTTCCTTCCTGATATGTTTTGTTTTATTGAGAAAGCCCTTGTGGTCGACGTCGCGCTCTGCTCGTCAAGTTACTCGACACCACCGTGATACTTTATGCAATCTCTAGCCTGGAGTCCTGTACATTTACCCTTTTTATTTATCGTTTTTACCCTTTTCCATCCTTAATTCAGGGTAACCTTTACTTTGTTCTTATAAATAAATTCCAGTGTTATGGAATGGGTTCATTGCATTTCATTGTTTAATCAATTAATTGTTGGATTTAAACATCAGCACTTAAAATACCATCTTAGATTAATATTCTACCTTAGATAAAAAAAAAAAGGTTTTATCAAAAGCAGACTAGCGCTTAGAAAAAGTGCAGAACTAGGTCAAATAATGACACATTATGATGGAATGTGTTGAAACACAGAGAAAAACCACAGGAACATGACAATATAACGCATGCACTATTTGTTATCTATTTTTGCAAGTGCTATTTTCATAAACGTTGTGCCCACCAATTTAACTTCATTGTTTACATTTGAGTAACAACTAAAATAGCAAGGAGGGCTCTGATTAATAAGTGGTGATCACCTGGTTTGGAAAATTCTGTGAATAACATAAAAATATTGTCATTTTTCAATATTAACAATGTGAACATTCAGATTGGAGAATTTCTCGGGTTTTATTGGCTTCCGATGTTTCTCGGCTGACCTTGTTTTTTCGCTAATTGTAAACAAACCTTATCCTATTCACTCTTTTAAAAGCATCAAGTGAACGTGTTACAGTCTCAATTCTTCTGTAAATGGGAATTTAGAATACTTTTAAAATGATTTTCAATTATTCTAGAACTTTCACAATGTAAGTGTAAATGAGCGCAGGTATGGCTCTAAAGTTGTTCTCTCTTAATGAATAGTACAAAAACATGTTTTTTTTATTGAAACGACTTCTTTCTTTCCAATAGCATATATTTTTTAATTAGATTCAACGACACATCAAAGGAGAGTATAAAGGGTATAGCTAGTTCGCGGTATACGAACGGGCCAGGCTCCAGGCTACCGCACTATCCTATACAAGGGTATGAGGTACTCATTTAAAGCGTATAAGGGTAGAGACGTTGGGAGAGAGAGCTAGGTTGAAATATCGCTGGTCGTAGTTTGTTTCAGCTTAAACGCCTTTTCGAATCGAGACTTTCAGAAGGCAAACTATGAATGATTTACGGCATTCAGTTCGTATTGCATCGATTGTGTTGTACGGCTTATCGACTCTAGTAGTAGCAGACGGTCGTTTTAATTGTGGTTTCGAAGTTTGTAAAGAAAATGACTTTTGCGTTGAGGCTCCATTGATTGGGCAGGATGAGAGCCCGTACTGCGTGGGCTGTGACTCCAAACAAGATCTGTGTGGTACGGAAAAGCAGCAAAGCGGCTGCAAATCGTTCTGCAAAGGTAATCTTATAGACACTTTCACATTCTTCTTGAATGAGTTTTTGCTGTGATTCTTAAATATATAAGTACATGTAGTTTTGAGAACTATTGCTATTAAATGAATGGATAAAAAAGAAATAAGCAATTTGTTTAATATATATTGTACCTGGTCTATTTTATCTGAATTTTAAGTCGTTTTCGACAATTTCCGTTTTCTTTATGTTGTTTATTTGTTTGTAGGAATAGGCATTAACAACTTGTCAAACATATCGTGTATATATTTTAGGTGTACCGCTCTTCATATATTAATTGCTAGTTATCATTAAATTGGAAAACATTATCATGTTATTAGTCAATATTACCCGGGTCCGTTCATATATATATAACTTTATTGCCTCCATTTTCTGGAGATTTACATACAAGTATTACAATATTAACGAAAAAGGAAAGCAAAAACAATGAGAATAATTAAAGATGAATAGATAAACAATATGTACATTAGTTGAGTTTTCAACCCGAGCAGATTTGCCCTCAACCTCTGTTCTCCCGAATAAGTATGACCAGATGGTGAACAGTATTAGTTAGCCGAATGCCCTGAGTCAAAGGGAGAAATCGCGCTCTTTGAGCAACTTCAAAACTCCGACACAACGCATTCACCCGACCGTAGTGGTCAGCACCTCAAGAGATGACGAAGTGATAATATGGTCACGGTTGAAAGCAAAGCCCGAGGGTTGGCTCGCTGTAGATAGTTGATGTTACACAAAATTTTCCCAGATGGTGACAGTGCATGTTACAGCTTCCCCGAAAACGAAACGGAAGCTACAACTAGTATTCCAGTGTCTCCGACTGATTTCCCATATAAGTATATTGTATGAAACTTAACTTCATTCGTGTTTGAAACTCGGAAAAATTGCTAATTCACTTTTCGTGGAGGTATACATGTATGCACTGTATATTTCGTCTTTTTATATCTATTGCTTTTTGTTTCAAATTAATGTTTAGGGATGACAAAATATGATTTCGATTCACGTGTCCACAAATGTCAAATCTTTTTTTATTTCATTTATGCGTATAGTGGTCATAAAGAAAATGTTAGTAAAATCTCTCTTGTCCCGTAATGCTTTTTGTCTAGTTTGACAAAATACGGACAAACGATTTTGCCACCCTGGTTAAAAATAATTTTTCATGCTTATATATGTAGTATCTATTGTAAGATGGTGGTCCTTTAAACCCATTACCAAACACTAACGACACTTGTCCAGTTTGTTGCAGACGACTCTGGAAAACATTGTGGGAAAAGGAGAAATTGCTCTTTACGAGCAGTTTTCCTTTTCCTACAAAGCATTGTGCCCTATCAGTAGATTATTTTTCAATTTAATCACATTTTGAAATGTCGTCTGTAAACAATTTTAGTTTTGGACGGTCGAAAAGTTGGCGTTTAATAAAAGGTTAATGCAAGTTGGACTGCATAGTTTCATTATTGAATCTTGGCGTTCTATATATAAATAATATATACTCTCGCTTTCGTTTTCGTGCGTTTATTACAAATAGGTTTATCTATTGCAAGGTCATGACTCTTTAATCTTTTACCAAACAATAATGATATTTGACCGGTTTGTTGCAGTCTAGTCTGGAAAACACGTTGGGAGAAGGAAAAGTTGCTCTTTCATCATATACTTATAATTAAGTAAAGTTTATTCGATTAATGATCGTACAATAATGAAGACTTGTGTGAGATCGCTTAAAACGAAATGAATATTCGTTTCAGAATACGTAACACAGAAGAACCCTGCACATGGTAAGTGACCCATTTCTTGATCATATCCGGTTTTTTCATCCTTTCGTAACAAAAGGGGCACGCTAGGATCTGCTTGAGGTACACGCCTAGAATAACCCGGAAACAATAACAATAACTTACTCCTAATCTAAAAAATAATCTCTGAATGTGTTGTCACCAAAGACCTATTTATTGCCAAGGTCTTTGGTCGTCATTCGTTAGCTGGTATGTCCAACCTATTCTGATGGCAGATGTATGCAGATGGTTCCCTGCAACTTGAAATTCGATACCTTCCCCGTAAAACCTCCTTACAAATGTTTTAACCCAATACCAAATTGTAATGGCATTTAACCAGTTTGTTGCAGAAATCTCTTGAAAACATTATTGGAACGAGCAATTTCTCCTTTTTCCATAATGTTTTTACCTATAACAGGATTATTTTTCAATTGTACCACATTTTGAAATGTCGTCTGCAAACTCTTTCAATTTGGGACAGTCGAAAATTTGGCCTTTGGTAAAGGGTTAAAGGAATTTAAGTTGGTAGTCTTATCTTATCCATTATGAGCCCGGCGTCGCAAAATGATTAACAAAAATGTTGATGCGATGTGAATAAAGAAAACGCGTTTATCGAAGGGGAAAAGTGTTTCAATCGCGTAGCGCAATTCTTACATCAATGGAACAAGGAAATTTTACTTAATCCTGAAGGTTTATTTCGCTTGATCCTTCACACCTTTGACGTTACTGCTGCAGAAAGCTTTAGAAACTACTGTGACAAACAAACTGCTCTTATTGGGTAACTCATGTTTTCTCTACAATTGTTTTCTATGAAATACCATGAAGGAATGGTATTATGTGTGTATTGTTTTTGTTGTCTGCTATTTATAGCAAGTTATATCCGTCACAAGGTCACAAGGTCTCAAAGTGAATTTGGTAAACCGCCAATCGTGTTTTGAACAACCATAGTATAACGAGATAGGGCAGTATTGCAAGACACATTCAACTGCATTATGGGCCAAAGGCCTACTTACCGAATTAACGTTATTATTTATCATTTCTTATAATTACTGATACTAACAGCATTGAAAGATCTTTAACAGATCAAGAATTTATTCTTAAAAAAGTGTAATAATTGTTTATATATGCAGGTTTCCAATTTATCACAATAACCCTATAGGACAGATTCTTATGGGTAAGTCGAGTCAAACTCATTCACTTAACATAGATTGTGAAAAAAAAACATTCCGAACTCGAGCCAAATCTGTGTAAATTAAATTTCGTACAGAGGGCTTTTTGACCCATTACCAAACAATAACGATGTTTGACCAGTTTGTTGCAGACGACTCAGGAAAACATTGTGGAAAAAGGGGAAATTGCTCGTCACGAGCATTTCTCCTTTTCCATACATGTTTTCTACTCTATAAGAAGGTTATTTTTCAATTTCGTCACATTTTGAAATGTCGTCTACAAGCGTTTTCAATTTGGGACAGTCGAAACTTGGCGTTTGTTAAAAGGGTTAGCACAAGGGTATCGATCCAACTAATTACCTGAAACGGCCGCTCTGGCCTTTCACCATGTACTTTCCTCCACAGGGTTTGTAAGTTAAAGCCAGAAGGTAGCCCAAAAACTGCATCACTGGCTAAAATGAGTTGAAAGTTATGAAAATAAAAAGGAAATGTTAAAACGTAGCAAGACAGCAAATTATCATGGCATTGTAATGCCTGGACTAGTCATAAGCAATGCTTGTAAGTGCTAATTTTACGAATTGTGTGGCCCACAATTTGAATTCATCGAGTCATGTCTAAAAATAGCGATGAGCACCCGGATTAACGAGTGACGGACAACTGGTTGCACCTTTTTACTATGAATGGCATCACCTGGCACATTGACAAATTAAGCCAAGTCGGTTCTTGCTATCGTTATAAGCGAGTGCAACTCGCAACATAATGAAAGAGAAACGACATATTTTCACCGATCTGCAAGGGAAGGAACTCATACAATCACATTGAATATAGAATTGGGTTGTTATGTCCCTTTTTAGATCAGCTTTTACGCCCGTATATTGATTTAACTATATTTATACAGGAAAGCTTTTTTGTTTGTCTTTCTAAAAAGCATGGAAAGTAGGCAAGCAAGATATCTTAGAGATGTTCCAATCTTATTTATTGGCATCTGTACATGACAGTCGATGTGTAACGAACCGAGCAAATGAACCTCTCAGGGAAACAAACACATCCGATCAGTGAAAACCACCGTCGTACAGTGAGCGGTTGTGTTGTCTCTATATATACCAGCATGTTCACTCAAACAATGCATAAGGTTCATAATTTGCATAAATGTTCAACGAACGTTACATAAATCCTACCTCCGAGTCTTCCGAGTCTTGGCCCTTGGGAGACACGTCGGGAAGGCAACTCCGATAGAAGGAGAAGTCTTTATCCCACCGCTGCCACTAATGTAACGAATCGAGCAAATGAATCTCTCAGAGACACAAACACATCCGATCAGTGAAGAACACTGTCGTACACTGAGCGGTTGTGTTGTCTATATATACACCAGCATGTTCACTCAAACAATGCATAAGGTTCATAATTTGCATAAACGTTCAACGGACGTTACATAAATCCTACCTCCGAGTCTTCCGAGTCTTGGCCCTTGGGAGACACGTCGGGAAGGCAACTCCGATAGAAGGAGAAGTCTTTATCCCACCGCTGCCACTAATGTAACGAATCGAGCAAATGAATCTCTCAGAGACACAAACACATCCGATCAGTGAAGAACACTGTCGTACACTGAGCGGTTGTGTTGTCTATATATACACCAGCATGTTCACTCAAACAATGCATAAGGTTCATAATTTGCATAAACGTTCAACGAACGTTGCAGATGTAAGCAATGTATTTGTTAAACATATCTTAACCTAAATGGGTTATCTCGCCGAATATGTAATGTGAGTAACACATACTAAAATGATGATATAACAATACTCACCTCTAATCAAATGACCATTTTTAATATCTACACGTAGAAGATGTTGAGAAATTGTGTTATAATTGAGAAACAAGCATAAGGGCCTTTCGGTGCTCTGACTGAAAACAATTATTCATACATACATGCAGTACCTTGCTGGCGTCACATGATTCTGTCTAGAGTGTCGAGCCATTTAATAATATTGGCCAAAGACACTCCTACTGATTTTAAATTTCTCACAGCACGGAAATAAAGGACCATCATTTATACAATAGATAGTTAAAACCACTTCCCGGTTATGAAAGTCGATTAAAAGCGCTTCAATAATCTAGTTTTCTATATCTCGATAGATTTGAGATATCATTTTATTCGTAGAAGATATTTTATGATAAAATGACCAAGATATTAATCCGTGACATTGCTCTTTAGGATTTCATAACATCAATTGTTTTACACATGTCCTGAAAATATGAAATGACCCTGCAATCCAAAGTGACATATGTCATAATACCTGTATTAACAATATATATTGGTATTACAGGTATTATGACATATGTCCCTGTGCTGCAATCCAAATAAGATTTCCTTTGTTTGCAGACTGTCATGAGAGTTACAATGAAGAGTTCCACATAGGCAAAGGCACGTTTATCGTATCTCTAGTTGTCGTTTGTATCGTATCGATTGCTGTTGGCGCCTGGCTATACCATAAGTATCACACAACTAGACCATGGACCCAGAGACTTGCAGAAACGTTACGGCGTATCCTTAAGGTTTTGGAAAGGTAGGTAGATTCATTTTGTAATAATCTTTTAACATTGCAAGAAGGGATGGGGACGAATAATTAAATCTCTATTCGAATATGAGGTTATTACTTGTCGAATATTTTCGATTTTATAATTGGTTTTAATGTCCTAATGGCTTGGGAATCCGAATAATGGTAAACGTATCCTTTGACTGATGAAATCTTTGGAACTGTTTACATGTCTTGAACCATGTTTACGTATGCATGTGACGACAGAGTAAGAATGATCATTGAATCATTCAATAAGCATGCAATTGATGCATTCATTCAACCAATTAATCAAATTACCTATATATTTATCAACTAATCAAGCAATTAACCAACCAACCAACCAACCAACCAACCAACCCAACCAACCAACCAACCAACCAACCAACCAACCAATCAACCAACCAACCAACCAACCAGCCAATCGATCGATCGATCGATCAATTAATCAATCAGTCAATCGATCGATCGATCGATTAAAACCGATCAATCAATTTAATCAATCAATCAATTAATTTATCATTCAATCAATCAGTCGATCAATCAATCAATAAACCAATCGATCAATTAATTTAATCAATCAATTAATTAAGCGGTGAATCATTTCTTCCTAGTGGAGAAGACAAAGTGGAGCGTACAGTTGATCTTCCCGGGGAGACGTCACGGCGAGGATCAAACCACCGACTCCAACGTCACGGTGAATACCACCCTGTTACACCGACCAGCCTGCAGACTGAATAACATCAACCCCACAAGCCCATCACAGCCTGCACAATTTGCTCCGGGATGACAGGGCTTTTGTCCGTATGGGGATTGAACAATGTTCCGTGTCTCATATAAATCATGCCCATCAAACTGGATTTCAAACAGTATTTAGGCCTTTCTATATAGGAATAGATTCCTGGGTAGCGTTTTGATAAACATATTATGATAAAAAATGCTAACCGTTTACCAAACGCCAAATTTTCGACTGCGCCAACTTGAAATAGTTTGCAGACGACATTTGAAAATGCGATGAAATTGAACAATAATCTTCTGATAGGGCTGAAAACATTATGGAACAAGTTGAAATTGCTCGTTATGGGCAATTTCGCCTTTACCCTCAATGCTTTCCAGAGTTATCTGCAACAAACTGGTCAAATGTCGTTATTGTTTGGGAATGGGTTAAGTTCAAAACAACATTCCCTGTCATTTTGATTATTGAGATAACCAATATTGGAAAGAAACACAAAAGAAAGTGGGAGCGACTTTCAGACAAGCTTCCAATGGTGTATCTTATAACAATGTTAAACTAATGTAAAATATTCTATTTATTTTAGTTTGACTAACGCAATCATTTTCGCGAAGCCGTTTATTAAAACGCAACCCTAGTCCTATTTATAAAGTTTACAACTTTATATTTTCACAATATCCTATCTTATATAATATTGTCGCTGCTTCTCCAACATTTTAACGTCTCCAACTTAGACACTATACCTTATCCTACTAAACATTACATTATTATTATCTCTCATTTAAAAGAAACAGATACAGGGTATAGCGATATCCATACGATACAGTAATTTCATGACAAAGAACATATAAGAGGAGAAATGTTAGGTGAAGAAATTTGTTAGAACGAGCACTTATACTGATGATTCATTTTCATAAGATTTTAACTTCTTTTGAGAATGTATTACTAGTTTTAGTTGTTCTGCTTATGTGCAAAGTAGATGAATTTAGCTAAATTATTCAATATGATAGGAGAGTTTGACAAATTGAGATCAATACATTTTCGTGTAGATGGTCATGAATAATGATACCTCTTTATCTATTTGTCTTAATTCTGAAAAAAATGAGCATGTATGTTTAAAGTGAAACTCGTTTTCCACTAATCCAGATATACAATTTTGACAAATTCGTTGATTTTGTGGTATGTTATTAAGACGCCAGACTTTGATGTTAAGAATATGTGTGGAAGTACGTATTTCAACTAAAGCGTTTCTATAGTTTCCCTCTTTGATGCAATCCAATTACTTTTCAACAATAAATGCATGTTTATATAAACCCTAGATTTTTAATCCGGACTAGTTATTGCTTGATGCAAACACTGCCCGCATTGAAGCATATATTATGCAGTTTTCAAGCGTCAATTGATACCAATGACGAAATTGTTGAGTAACATTGTCAATATGAATATGTAAGGTTGTGTGTTAAAGAAAGACATCCCGACACATGTACATGTATAATTAATTTACGTTTGTATATTGTTCTGTTAAGTTCATGTGTTCATGTTATACACAAACCTCCACACAAATTCCTGTTAAGACAAATCAATCATTCAGTATAAAATGTGTATTCACATAGTTTGCACATCTTTGTTTATTCTAGAATTAACAACAATAACGTTTATTATTAAGGAGTGAGTCAACTTGCAACATATAGGCCTATATTTCATCGAAACATTCGCGATACGGTGACTTTCTGACAACACTATAAAGATCTAGTAACCTTGTCATTATCAAATAGAGTGTAAACAAAGCAAGTGCATACGGACTAATTGCTTTTCTAGTTCCCATCAATGTGTTAGTCCGCACAGTGGGGTGGATGATTAATGAGTGATTAGGGTTTGACGCAAGTTTATTTATAGATTCATAGATAAACTGGGAGGCCTAAAATGTGTTATGTAAATTCAATGGGCTAAGGATGCTCCACAACCTTAGCCCAAAAACTATGTCTTTGTATTCATGGTTGACTGATTATTCATTCAGGATTGCCCCAAAACTAGTATAATATGTTAAATCCTTTATTCCATGAAAACCACGCTAAAGATGGTATGTTGTGAAATATTATGGCATATTATGGCATATCTTTTAGATATAATCCAATCAATTCATACTGAAACCTCTTTGTTTTATCTTTGTCAAGATACAAATTATATGAAACAACGCAGCACTGAAAGACAAGCACACCAGTGGGTGCATTTCACCCCCCCCCCCCTCGATAAAAGGAAAGAAAGAAAACAGTTGTGGATATCTTTATCGCGGCAAATTTTCAACTATTTGTACATACCAACCGGGTTGTCCTCCGACAATTATGTCCTCTATGATGCTTACTCACAGGTATATTCCCTCTTTTAATCATTGGTGTCTTCAAAGCGACACCCAAGGACCCTGAGGAGTATCAACATGCCGTTATGATTAACAAGAATGATTAAGAGTAGGTACCCGCTCTTTCGCAGAATCACTAGTTTAAACCACTATTTCGAACAATGTCCGAAGCAAGAAGACTACCTGCAAGACAAATCTAAAGCGCGTTGGACAAATTTCAAGCACAGTGGATAAATGAAGGTGCCTGGGTGCTGATTTTGAAAATCATGCGATCGGGTCTTACATGGCTTAACCCATTACCAAACAATAACATTTGACTACTTTGTTTCAGACGACTCTGGAAAACACTGTGGGAAAAGGAGAAATTGCTCTCAACGAGCAATTTCTCCTTTTCCTACAATGTTCTCTGTCCCATCAGAAGATTCCTTCGCAATTTGAAATGTCGTCTGCAAACTCTTTCAAATTGGAACAGTCGAAGATTCTGGCGTTTGGTAAAGGGATAACAGGCCTATGAAAGGCCCTGCAAGCAATTTTCCCCAGAGATTTGGTTTCGTACAACAGAGAGGTGTTAATAGCCTAGAATTGCCTTTAACGACTGAACTAGTTGGGTCTGAACGCCTGGTCTAACGTAACAAAACTCTACCAAACTTAATAAGTACCCGTAGAATTACAACAACATGTTCGTTATTTCACCATCTAATTGAGAAAATGCTCTTTTGCTTTACGTTTTCATCACGATTTTTTCGAACCGTGAAATTTCATGGTAGTGCGTCGCTCCTCGATAAGGAGATGAACATGTTACTACACCGGGTTTGTTTGAACGAAGTCTTGAGACATTTTCATCTGTGAACAAGGTAAGTAAAACATTCAACCAGACCGGCACTCGAATCTTGGACCACCGCAAATTGTGCGAACGTTCTATCGATTGAGCTTTCAAGCCATCTAAAACATCTAGAACTTCCTTGTAATCCCAGACCCCTACTACATACTCACCCATACGATTGAAATGCTTCTCGAATTTGCTAGAAAAAACATTCGGTTAGGGAACGAAACTGGAGAATCTATCACTGTAACTATCGTGGGCCATTTACGTTGAGCACCAATGCAACCAAGGTTAGAAAAAGACTCGAAACCGGGGACTCCACAATCCGTGCAATCGCTTTAATGACAGAGCTTTTATATAAGCTTACACATTTAACACACCCTTGCAAATTGAGACCCCTACTATATATTAACAAAACTTCACTTCAAGAGATTAAAGCAAATAAATTAACGTGTATTGTCATAAACAAAATAAATATCTAATTCAAAACTAAACGAAAAGAAAGAAGAGCAAATCTTGAGTACCAGTACACAAGAGCTAGGGCCGGGTTAGGTATAGGAAGTCAATATGAAGAGCATGAGTATGCGAAAGGTCAGCTGGACTTAAACAAAAACTAATAATACATACTTTATTTATATTCAATTGATTAAAAAAAATGACCCCTAAACAACAACATCAACAACAACAACAACAACAACAACAACAACCGTCGGGTTAAAGGCAAAACCCCTGATGATGGCCTGCTGCTGGCCGAAACGGTATTTACAAAAAAAAAATCATGAAGAAAAAAGTCATCAAAATCATCATCACCTCATACCCCCCCACCCCTGCCCTATCTGAATACATATAACAAACCGACCGACTGCCCAACAAGCCCCAAGCCTGAAATCAATCATATTAAAATCAAATATCACATACTTACGAGGTAATTTCAAAGATCCACGAGGCATCCTGCAGTCCGTTTCCCTTCTTGGTCGAAATAGCCGTTGCACTTTCCAACCCGAAAACATGTCCTCCGCAGGCAATTATTATGGCTGGTTTCAAATACAAGGTGATCCGTGTTGACGCAGAGCTTATTGTTGCAAAGATGTGATGCGTGGTACCGAGCTGAAATAGAAAAATTCTTTAGTTTAGCCATCAAGGCAACTCGGTGTGCTGTTCGAGTCTTGTGCTCAGCCGTGGACTAGCCACCGGATCCTTATATCTGAATTGACCATAACCCTGGGCATTAACACAGCCTTTCCATATAATATATTCCCCATTCTCATGAATTATACTGTTTTCATTCAATTTCTGTTCACATTCAACATAAAATGATTCCATGACAAACACAGTATAGGGTACTATTAGCAAAATTATGAAGTTATAAATAAATATATATATTTATATGTATGTATTTCAATGAAAATTATCCAAATCTTAACTAATTATAATCAAATTGTACTGTCCTCTGTGTGAATATAATCCCAATCAATCGCAATGTCCAAAAAATTGTACCAGACGACCAAATTCTGCATCAACACCGCCTATTCCTATTCAGGGGACGTCACTCGGCCCGACTCGTCACATAATATTTTACAAAAATCATCAAAATTAAAAAAAAAATAAAAATGAATAAAATCTTTACAGCCATAAGCTTCTAATGAGTAGATCAACTTGTGGGAGAAATTTCAGGGTCCTTATCCTAATACTTCTGGAGATATTCAAAATAAACTGGTTTATCTAAAATAAAAATCAAAATCTCAATATATTGCTCCGATAAATTTTTCTTAAGTTTCTAAGCTAATTTCAAGTAAAACGGAACCAATCGCAAGCATTTCTATCAATAATTCACAGATCTATGCGTGTCGCAACAAAGTACCTAGATTTGTTAAAATGGGGCTCGGACCTTTCAAAATCAATGCGAAAAGAAGGTCTCATAAGATCCACTCTCATTCATTGAAAAATCTATGAATTCTCACCAAACCAGAATTTTCAGTTTGGAAACATATTGTTCTATCTAAAAATGATCTTTTTGTCTCTTACAGACTGACATGGGAGTAATGGGGTAGTGAATTTATCCAAAAAAGGCGCCTTTTTTCCATATTTTTTCAACATTTCATATGTTATTTTCAAATAAAAACATAATATCTATAATGTTTTGTCATTAATTTGCATTACATATAATACATAAATCATATTTGAGACTGAAAAAAACCACTTGGTCCAAGGGTGAAAGAATTGAGAGGGAATGGTGTTGACTTTTCACACCTTTCACCCCCATATCCCACATCCTCTACCTGCCACCCTGAGCTGATACACTAGTTAATGTCATGCCCAGTCTTACTGGCTTCTCCTGAATTCTTGTCAAATACACTGTAGGACTATATAACAAGATCATGGCAAAAACAAAGCCATTCAAATTTAAGATTTCTATCTGCTACTATGGCCAAAGGAAAATTAAAAAGACGAGCCGCAGGAAGCCTTTACGAGCAGGGAAAGGCATCTGTTCCTACCCGAAAGAGACGTGTTGAAGATGATAACCAGCCCGGAACAAGCTCAGCTATTAACGATCAGACCGAACAAATATCTGTAGTTAAGCAGAAGCCAGTACTTCGATCCGAGACAAGAAAATTACAGACCAAAAACCATGAATTCCTTGGAAACCGCATTATTGATTTAAGCCTGCTTTCAACAATAATGAATGAAGTCCTCCGCTGTCACCAGAACTTCCCTGACCACTGTGAGAACATCAACCTAGTGCTGCAGAGCGAGAGAAAAGTTGGCTTAGGCTCAGACCATCAGTTTGCTTGCCCATCATGTTGCTTTGTATCACCAACCTGCAAAACCTACAGATCCTGTGACGGAAAAGGGCGTGGGGCGGCTATTAATATGTTGCTGGCCTCGGCTATACAAGACACATCTATCGGTCCACACAAGGCAAACATCATGCTGAGTTCACTAGATATACCACCACCTGCTAAAAGCCATCTCCACAAACTGCACCAGTGTGGCAGCCACAAAGACTATTTCGTTAAATGAAGAAGACATGGCCAATAAAAGAAAATGGGTTGTAGAACAAAACCGACTTACCGGGGCAAATGATCCACGCCAACTCGACGTTTCCTTCGACTGCAGATACAACGCTAACAGAATGGTATCTTCTTTTAAGCCAGGCCAGGCAGCATCCCAGGCATACAGGGTTGCAATAGAAAACCACAGCAGCTACAAGTATATAGTGTAGAGTATACAAGTAAACAATAGTTTGGAAAAAGCGATTCAAACAAAAGTTTCATCGATAACTGGCAGACCATTGTCACCGAAGGCAACCAATTATCTAGTAAAGATTTCGGAAGACGACACAAAAAAGAAAATCAGAGAGAAGTCTACACAATTCAAAACTAAACGAAAAGAAAGAAGAGCAAATCTTGAGTACCAGTACACAAGAGCTAGGGCCGGGTTAGGTATAGGAAGTCAATATGAAGAGCATGAGTATGCGAAAGGTCAGCTGGACTTAAACAAAAACTAATAATACATACTTTATTTATATTCAATTGATTAAAAAAAATGACCCCTAAACAACAACATCAACAACAACAACAACAACAACAACAACCGTCGGGTTAAAGGCAAAACCCCTGATGATGGCCTGCTGCTGGCCGAAACGGTATTTACAAAAAAAAATCATGAAGAAAAAAGTCATCAAAATCATCATCACCTCATACCCCCCCCCCTGCCCTATCTGAATACATATAACAAACCGACCGACTGCCCAACAAGCCCCAAGCCTGAAATCAATCATATTAAAATCAAATATCACATACTTACGAGGTAATTTCAAAGATCCACGAGGCATCCTGCAGTCCGTTTCCCTTCTTGGTCGAAATAGCCGTTGCACTTTCCAACCCGAAAACATGTCCTCCGCAGGCAATTATTATGGCTGGTTTCAAATACAAGGTGATCCGTGTTGACGCAGAGCTTATTGTTGCAAAGATGTGATGCGTGGTACCGAGCTGAAATAGAAAAATTCTTTAGTTTAGCCATCAAGGCAACTCGGTGTGCTGTTCGAGTCTTGTGCTCAGCCGTGGAACTAGCCACCGGATCCTTATATCTGAATTGACCATAACCCTGGGCATTAACACAGCCTTTCCATATAATATATTCCCCATTCTCATGAATTATACTGTTTTCATTCAATTTCTGTTCACATTCAACATAAAATGATTCCATGACAAACACAGTATAGGGTACTATTAGCAAAATTATGAAGTTATAAATAAATATATATATTTATATGTATGTATTTCAATGAAAATTATCCAAATCTTAACTAATTATAATCAAATTGTACTGTCCTCTGTGTGAATATAATCCCAATCAATCGCAATGTCCAAAAAATTGTACCAGACGACCAAATTCTGCATCAACACCGCCTATTCCTATTCAGGGGACGTCACTCGGCCCGACTCGTCACATAATATTTTACAAAAATCATCAAAATTAAAAAAAATTAAAAATGAATAAAATCTTTACAGCCATAAGCTTCTAATGAGTAGATCAACTTGTGGGAGAAATTTCAGGGTCCTTATCCTAATACTTCTGGAGATATTCAAAATAAACTGGTTTATCTAAAATAAAAATCAAAATCTCAATATATTGCTCCGATAAATTTTTCTTAAGTTTCTAAGCTAATTTCAAGTAAAACGGAACCAATCGCAAGCATTTCTATCAATAATTCACAGATCTATGCGTGTCGCAACAAAGTACCTAGATTTGTTAAAATGGGGCTCGGACCTTTCAAAATCAATGCGAAAAGAAGGTCTCATAAGATCCACTCTCATTCATTGAAAAATCTATGAATTCTCACCAAACCAGAATTTTCAGTTTGGAAACATATTGTTCTATCTAAAAATGATCTTTTTGTCTCTTACAGACTGACATGGGAGTAATGGGGTAGTGAATTTATCCAAAAAAGGCGCCTTTTTTCCATATTTTTTCAACATTTCATATGTTATTTTCAAATAAAAACATAATATCTATAATGTTTTGTCATTAATTTGCATTACATATAATACATAAATCATATTTGAGACTGAAAAAAACCACTTGGTCCAAGGGTGAAAGAATTGAGAGGGAATGGTGTTGACTTTTCACACCTTTCACCCCCATATCCCACATCCTCTACCTGCCACCCTGAGCTGATACACTAGTTAATGTCATGCCCAGTCTTACTGGCTTCTCCTGAATTCTTGTCAAATACACTGTAGGACTATATAACAAGATCATGGCAAAAACAAAGCCATTCAAATTTAAGATTTCTATCTGCTACTATGGCCAAAGGAAAATTAAAAAGACGAGCCGCAGGAAGCCTTTACGAGCAGGGAAAGGCATCTGTTCCTACCCGAAAGAGACGTGTTGAAGATGATAACCAGCCCGGAACAAGCTCAGCTATTAACGATCAGACCGAACAAATATCTGTAGTTAAGCAGAAGCCAGTACTTCGATCCGAGACAAGAAAATTACAGACCAAAAACCATGAATTCCTTGGAAACCGCATTATTGATTTAAGCCTGCTTTCAACAATAATGAATGAAGTCCTCCCCTGTCACCAGAACTTCCCTGACCACTGTGAGAACATCAACCTAGTGCTGCAGAGCGAGAGAAAAGTTGGCTTAGGCTCAGACCATCAGTTTGCTTGCCATCATGTTGCTTTGTATCACCAACCTGCAAAACCTACAGATCCTGTGACGGAAAAGGGCGTGGGGCGGCTATTAATATGTTGCTGGCCTCGGCTATACAAGACACATCTATCGGTCCACACAAGGCAAACATCATGCCGAGTTCACTAGATATACCACCACCTGCTAAAAGCCATCTCCACAAACTGCCCAGTGTGGCAGCCACAAAGACTATTTCGTTAAATGAAGAAGACACGGCCAATAAAAGAAAATGGGTTGTAGAATAAAACCGACTTACCGGGGCAAATGATCCACGCCAACTCGACGTTTCCTTCGACTGCAGATACAACGCTAACAGAATGGTATCTTCTTTTAAGCCAGGCCAGGCAGCATCCCAGGCATACCGGGTTGCAATAGAAAACCACAGCAGCTACAAGTATATAGTGTAGAGTATACAAGTAAACAATAGTTTGGAAAAAAGCGATTCAAACAAAAGTTTCATCGATAACTGGCAGACCATTGTCACCGAAGGCAACCAATTATCTAGTAAAGATTTCGGAAGACGACACAAAAAAGAAAATCAGAGAGAAGTCTACACAATTCAAAACTAAACGAAAAGAAAGAAGAGCAAATCTTGAGTACCAGTACACAAGAGCTAGGGCCGGGTTAGGTATAGGAAGTCAATATGAAGAGCATGAGTATGCGAAAGGTCAGCTGGACTTAAACAAAAACTAATAATACATACTTTATTTATATTCAATTGATTAAAAAAAATGACCCCTAAACAACAACATCAACAACAACAACAACAACAACAACCGTCGGGTTAAAGGCAAAACCCCTGATGATGGCCTGCTGCTGGCCGAAACGGTATTTACAAAAAAAAATCATGAAGAAAAAAGTCATCAAAATCATCATCACCTCATACCCCCCCACCCTGCCCTATCTGAATACATATAACAAACCGACCGACTGCCCAACAAGCCCCAAGCCTGAAATCAATCATATTAAAATCAAATATCACATACTTACGAGGTAATTTCAAAGATCCACAGGCATCCTGCAGTCCGTTTCCCTTCTTGGTCGAAATAGCCGTTGCACTTTCCAACCCGAAAACATGTCCTCCGCAGGCAATTATTATGGCTGGTTTCAAATACAAGGTGATCCGTGTTGACGCAGAGCTTATTGTTGCAAAGATGTGATGCGTGGTACCGAGCTGAAATAGAAAAATTCTTTAGTTTAGCCATCAAGGCAACTCGGTGTGCTGTTCGAGTCTTGTGCTCAGCCGTGGAACTAGCCACCGGATCCTTATATCTGAATTGACCATAACCCTGGGCATTAACACAGCCTTTCCATATAATATATTCCCCATTCTCATGAATTATACTGTTTTCATTCAATTTCTGTTCACATTCAACATAAAATGATTCCATGACAAACACAGTATAGGGTACTATTAGCAAAATTATGAAGTTATAAATAAATATATATATTTATATGTATGTATTTCAATGAAAATTATCCAAATCTTAACTAATTATAATCAAATTCTACTGTCCTCTGTGTGAATATAATCCCAATCAATCGCAATGTCCAAAAAATTGTACCAGACGACCAAATTCTGCATCAACACCGCCTATTCCTATTCAGGGGACGTCACTCGGCCCGACTCGTCACATAATATTTTACAAAAATCATCAAAATTAAAAAAAAAATAAAAATGAATAAAATCTTTACAGCCATAAGCTTCTAATGAGTAGATCAACTTGTGGGAGAAATTTCAGGGTCCTTATCCTAATACTTCTGGAGATATTCAAAATAAACTGGTTTATCTAAAATAAAAATCAAAATCTCAATATATTGCTCCGATAAATTTTTCTTAAGTTTCTAAGCCAATTTCAAGTAAAACGGAACCAATCGCAAGCATTTCTATCAATAATTCACAGATCTATGCGTGTCGCAACAAAGTACCTAGATTTGTTAAAATGGGGCTCGGACCTTTCAAAATCAATGCGAAAAGAAGGTCTCATAAGATCCACTCTCATTCATTGAAAAATCTATGAATTCTCACCAAACCAGAATTTTCAGTTTGGAAACATATTGTTCTATCTAAAAATGATCTTTTTGTCTCTTACAGACTGACATGGGAGTAATGGGGTAGTGAATTTATCCAAAAAAGGCGCCTTTTTTCCATATTTTTTCAACATTTCATATGTTATTTTCAAATAAAAACATAATATCTATAATGTTTTGTCATTAATTTGCATTACATATAATACATAAATCATATTTGAGACTGAAAAAAACCACTTGGTCCAAGGGTGAAAGAATTGAGAGGGAATGGTGTTGACTTTTCACACCTTTCACCCCCATATCCCACATCCTCTACCTGCCACCCTGAGCTGATACACTAGTTAATGTCATGCCCAGTCTTACTGGCTTCTCCTGAATTCTTGTCAAATACACTGTAGGACTATATAACAAGATCATGGCCAAAACAAAGCCATTCAAATTTAAGATTTCTATCTGCTACTATGGCCAAAGGAAAATTAAAAAGACGAGCCGCAGGAAGCCTTTACGAGCAGGGAAAGGCATCTGTTCCTACCCGAAAGAGACGTGTTGAAGATGATAACCAGCCCGGAACAAGCTCAGCTATTAACGATCAGACCGAACAAATATCTGTAGTTAAGCAGAAGCCAGTACTTCGATCCGAGACAAGAAAATTACAGACCAAAAACCATGAATTCCTTGGAAACCGCATTATTGATTTAAGCCTGCTTTCAACAATAATGAATGAAGTCCTCCCTGTCACCAGAACTTCCCTGACCACTGTGAGAACATCAACCTAGTGCTGCAGAGCGAGAGAAAAGTTGGCTTAGGCTCAGACCATCAGTTTGCTTGCCAATCATGTTGCTTTGTATCACCAACCTGCAAAACCTACAGATCCTGTGACGGAAAAGGGCGTGGGGCGGCTATTAATATGTTGCTGGCCTCGGCTATACAAGACACATCTATCGGTCCACACAAGGCAAACATCATGCTGAGTTCACTAGATATACCACCACCTGCTAAAAGCCATCTCCACAAACTCACCAGTGTGGCAGCCACAAAGACTATTTCGTTAAATGAAGAAGACACGGCCAATAAAAGAAAATGGGTTGTAGAACAAAACCGACTTACCGGGGCAAATGATCCACGCCAACTCGACGTTTCCTTCGACTGCAGATACAACGCTAACAGAATGGTATCTTCTTTTAAGCCAGGCCAGGCAGCATCCCAGGCATACCGGGTTGCAATAGAAAACCACAGCAGCTACAAGTATATAGTGTAGAGTATACAAGTAAACAATAGTTTGGAAAAAGCGATTCAAACAAAAGTTTCATCGATAACTGGCAGACCATTGTCACCGAAGGCAACCAATTATCTAGTAAAGATTTCGAAAGACGACACAAAAAAGAAAATCAGAGAGAAGTCTGCACAATTCAAAACTAAACGAAAAGAAAGAAGAGCAAATCTTGAGTACCAGTACACAAGAGCTAGGGCCGGGTTAGGTATAGGAAGTCGATAAGAGTATGAGTATGCGAAAGGTCAGCTGGACTTAAACAAAAACTAATAATACATACTTTATTTATATTCAATTGATTAAAAAAAATGACCCCTAAACAACAACATCAACAACAACAACAACAACAACAACAACCGTCGGGTTAAGGCAAAACCCCTGATGATGGCCTGCTGCTGGCCGAAACGGTATTTACAAAAAAAAATCATGAAGAAAAAAGTCATCAAAATCATCATCACCTCATACCCCCCCACCCTGCCCTATCTGAATACATATAACAAACCGACCGACTGCCCAACAAGCCCCAAGCCTGAAATCAATCATATTAAAATCAAATATCACATACTTACGAGGTAATTTCAAAGATCCACGAGGCATCCTGCAGTCCGTTTCCCTTCTTGGTCGAAATAGCCGTTGCACTTTCCAACCCGAAAACATGTCCTCCGCAGGCAATTATTATGGCTGGTTTCAAATACAAGGTGATCCGTGTTGACGCAGAGCTTATTGTTGCAAAGATGTGATGCGTGGTACCGAGCTGAAATAGAAAAATTCTTTAGTTTAGCCATCAAGGCAACTCGGTGTGCTGTTCGAGTCTTGTGCTCAGCCGTGGAACTAGCCACCGGATCCTTATATCTGAATTGACCATAACCCTGGGCATTAACACAGCCTTTCCATATAATATATTCCCCATTCTCATGAATTATACTGTTTTCATTCAATTTCTGTTCACATTCAACATAAAATGATTCCATGACAAACACAGTATAGGGTACTATTAGCAAAATTATGAAGTTATAAATAAATATATATATTTATATGTATGTATTTCAATGAAAATTATCCAAATCTTAACTAATTATAATCAAATTGTACTGTCCTCTGTGTGAATATAATCCCAATCAATCGCAATGTCCAAAAAATTGTACCAGACGACCAAATTCTGCATCAACACCGCCTATTCCTATTCAGGGGACGCCACTCGGCCCGACTCGTCACATAATATTTTACAAAAATCATCAAAATTAAAAAAAAATTAAAAATGAATAAAATCTTTACAGCCATAAGCTTCTAATGAGTAGATCAACTTGTGGGAGAAATTTCAGGGTCCTTATCCTAATACTTCTGGAGATATTCAAAATAAACTGGTTTATCTAGGTCAGACTCTGCCATGATTTGGCCCTTCTTTGTTCTATACAAAAACAGTCATTTTGGCATGTTCACAGTACCTTCCATGAAAAGATTCAGAGTTAATCCTTGTTGTTTCATTATTCCACACTCCGTTCCCAATCAGAATTCAATAATCTGATATGCCGAAGATCAGCTACTTTTTTCACTTCCGGCCATTACTTTTTACCTACCTCTTAAATCGCCTACAAAAATGGGTGGGTCAGCGAAGGACGTCTCCCTCAGCGCTTCGCCTTCCGCGAGTAGTTCTGGAAAATACAACAAACCAAGGGTTTAAAACATGGCCAACACACACAAAATATCAAAAACAGTCAAAAACACCCCTTCTTATGTCCATAAAGCATAAAATCAACACTCAAAGTATCATTCTAAATTTTCAAGAACTACTTTTTACTGTACAACGACCTCCGGAAGTAATTCTTCAGTGTACTCTGACCAAAATAAAAATCAAAATCTCAATATATTGCTCCGATAAATTTTTCTTAAGTTTCTAAGCTAATTTCAAGTAAAACGGAACCAATCGCAAGCATTTCTATCAATAATTCACAGATCTATGCGTGTCGCAACAAAGTACCTAGATTTGTTAAAATGGGGCTCGGACCTTTCAAAATCAATGCGAAAAGAAGGTCTCATAAGATCCACTCTCATTCATTGAAAAATCTATGAATTCTCACCAAACCAGAATTTTCAGTTTGGAAACATATTGTTCTATCTAAAAATGATCTTTTTGTCTCTTACAGACTGACATGGGAGTAATGGGGTAGTGAATTTATCCAAAAAAGGCGCCTTTTTTCCATATTTTTTCAACATTTCATATGTTATTTTCAAATAAAAACATAATATCTATATTGTTTTGTCATTAATTTGCATTACATATAATACATAAATCATATTTGAGACTGAAAAAAACCACTTGGTCCAAGGGTGAAAGAATTGAGAGGGAATGGTGTTGACTTTTCACACCTTTCACCCCCATATCCCACATCCTCTACCTGCCACCCTGAGCTGATACACTAGTTAATGTCATGCCCAGTCTTACTGGCTTCTCCTGAATTCTTGTCAAATACACTGTAGGACTATATAACAAGATCATGGCAAAAACAAAGCCATTCAAATTTAAGATTTCTATCTGCTACTATGGCCAAAGGAAAATTAAAAAGACGAGCCGCAGGAAGCCTTTACGAGCAGGGAAAGGCATCTGTTCCTACCCGAAAGAGACGTGTTGAAGATGATAACCAGCCCGGAACAAGCTCAGCTATTAACGATCAGACCGAACAAATATCTGTAGTTAAGCAGAAGCCAGTACTTCGATCCGAGACAAGAAAATTACAGACCAAAAACCATGAATTCCTTGGAAACCGCATTATTGATTTAAGCCTGCTTTCAACAATAATGAATGAAGTCCTCCGCTGTCACCAGAACTTCCCTGACCACTGTGAGAACATCAACCTAGTGCTGCAGAGCGAGAGAAAGGTTGGCTTAGGCTCAGACCATCAGTTTGCTTGCCCATCATGTTGCTTTGTATCACCAACCTGCAAAACCTACAGATCCTGTGACGGAAAAGGGCGTGGGGCGGCTATTAATATGTTGCTGGCCTCGGCTATACAAGACACATCTATCGGTCCACACAAGGCAAACATCATGCTGAGTTCACTAGATATACCACCACCTGCTAAAAGCCATCTCCACAAACTCACCAGTGTGGCAGCAACAAAGACTATTTCGTTAAATGAAGAAGACACGGCCAATAAAAGAAAATGGGTTGTAGAATAAAACCGACTTACCGGGGCAAATGATCCACGCTAACTCGACGTTTCCTTCGACTGCAGATACAACGCTAACAGAATGGTATCTTCTTTTAAGCCAGGCCAGGCAGCATCCCAGGCATACCGGGTTGCAATAGAAAACCACAGCAGCTACAAGTATATAGTGTAGAGTATACAAGTAAACAATAGATTGGAAAAAGCGATTCAAACAAAAGTTTCATCGATAACTGGCAGACCATTGTCACCGAAGGCAACCAATTATCTAGTAAAGATTTCGAAAGACGACACAAAAAAAAATCAGAGAGAAGTCTACACAATTCAAAACTAAACGAAAAGAAAGAAGAGCAAATCTTGAGTACCAGTACACAAGAGCTAGGGCCGGGTTAGGTATAGGAAGTCAATAAGAGCATGAGTATGCGAAAGGTCAGCTGGATTTAAACAAAAACTAATAATGCATACTTTATTTATATTCAATTGATTAAAAAAAATGACCCCTAAACAACAACATCAACATCAACAACATCAACAAAAACAACAACAACAACCGTCGGGTTAAAGGCAAAACCCCTGATGATGGCCTGCTGCTGGCCGAAACGGTATTTACAAAAAAAAATCATGAAGAAAAAGTCATCAAAATCATCATCACCTCATACCCCCCCCTGCCCTATCTGAATACATATAACAAACCGACCGACTGCCCAACAAGCCCCAAGCCTGAAATCAATCATATTAAAATCAAATACCACATACTTACGAGGTAATTTCAAAGATCCACGAGGCATCCTGCAGTCCGTTTCCCTTCTTGGTCGAAATAGCCGTTGCACTTTCCAACCCGAAAACATGTCCTCCGCAGGCAATTATTATGGCTGGTTTCAAATACAAGATGATCAGTGTTGACGCAGAGCTTATTGTTGCAAAGATGTGATGCGTGGTACCGAGCTGAAATAGAAAAATTCTTTAGTTTAGCCATCAAGGCAACTCGGTGTGCTGTTCGAGTCTTGTGCTCAGCCGTGGAACTAGCCACCGGATCCTTATATCTGAATTGACCATAACCCTGAGCATTAACACAGCCTTTCCATATAATATATTCCCCATTCTCATGAATTATACTGTTTTCATTCAATTTCTGTTCACATTCAACATAAAATGATTCCATGACAAACACAGTTTAGTGTACTATTAGCAAAATTATGAAGTTATAAATAAATATATATATTTATATGTATGTATTTCAATGAAAATTATCCAAATCTTAACTAATTATAATCAAATTGTACTGTCCTCTGTGTGAATATAATCCCAATCAATCGCAATGTCCAAAATATTGTACCAGACGACCAAATTCTGCATCAACACCGCCTATTCCTATTCAGGGGACGTCACTCGGCCCGACTCGGCACATAATATTTTACAAAAATCATCAAAATTAAAAAAAATTAGAAATGAATAAAATCTTTACAGCCATAAGCTTCTAATGAGTAGATCAACTTGTGGGAGAAATTTCAGGTTCCTTATCCTATTACTTCTGGAGATATTCAAAATAAACTGGTTTATCTAGGTCAGAGTCTCCCTTCATTTAGCCCTTCTTTGTTCTATAGAAAAACAGTCATTTTGGCATGTTCACAGTACCTTCCATGAAAAGATTCAGAGTTAATCCTTGTTGTTTCATTATTCCACACTCTGTTCCCAATCAGAATTCAATAATCTGATATGCCGAAGATCAGCTACTTTTTTCACTTCCGGCCATTACTTTTTACCTACCTCTTGAATCGCCTACAAAAATGGGTGGGTCAGCGAAGGACGTCTCCCTCAGAGCTTCGCCTTCCGCGAGAAGTAGTACTGGAAAATACAACAAACCAAGGGTTTAAAACATGGCCAACACACACAAAATATCAAAAACAGTCAAAAACACCCCTTCTTATGTCCAGAAAGCATAAAATCAACACTCAAAGTATCATTCTAAATTTTCAAGAACTACTTTTTACTGTACAACGACCTCCGGAAGTAATTCTTCAGTGTACTCTGACCAAAATAAAAATCAAAATCTCAATATATTGCTCCGATAAATTTTTCTTAAGTTTCTAAGCTAATTTCAAGTAAAACGGAACCAATCGCAAGCATTTCTATCAATAATTCACAGATCTATGCGTGTCGCAACAAAGTACCTAGATTTGTTAAAATGGGGCTCGGACCTTTCAAAATCAATGCGAAAAGAAGGTCTCATAAGATCCACTCTCATTCATTGAAAAATCTATGAATTCTCACCAAACCAGAATTTTCAGTTTGGAAACATATTGTTCTATCTAAAAATGATCTTTTTGTCTCTTACAGACTGACATGGGAGTAATGGGGTAGTGAATTTATCCAAAAAAGGCGCCTTTTTTCCATATTTTTTCAACATTTCATATGTTATTTTCAAATAAAAACATAATATCTATAATGTTTTGTCATTAATTTGCATTACATATAATACATAAATCATATTTGAGACTGAAAAAAACCACTTGGTCCAAGGGTGAAAGAATTGAGAGGGAATGGTGTTGACTTTTCACACCTTTCACCCCCATATCCTACATCCTCTACCTGCCACCCTGAGCTGATACACTAGTTAATGTCATGCCCAGTCTTACTGGCTTCTCCTGAATTCTTGTCAAATACACTGTAGGACTATATAACAAGATCATGGCAAAAACAAAGCCATTCAAATTTAAGATTTCTATCTGCTACTATGGCCAAAGGAAAATTAAAAAGACGAGCCGCGGGAAGCCTTTACGAGCAGGGAAAGGCATCTGTTCCTACCCGAAAGAGACGTGTTGAAGATGATAACCAGCCCGGAACAAGCTCAGCTATTAACGATCAGACCTAACAAATATCTGTAGTTAAGCAGAAGCCAGTACTTCGATCCGAGACAAGAAAATTACAGACCAAAAACCATGAATTCCTTGGCAACCGCATTATTGATTTAAGCCTGCTTTCAACAATAATGAATGAAGTCCTCCCCTGTCACCAGAACTTCCCTGACCACTGTGAGAACATCAACCTAGTGCTGCAGAGCGAGAGAAAGGTTGGCTAAGGCTCAGACCATCAGTTTGCTTGCCCATCATGTTGCTTTGTATCACCAACCTGCAAAACCTACAGATCCTGTGACGGAAAAGGGCGTGGGGCGGCTATTAATATGTTGCTGGCCTCGGCTATACAAGACACATCTATCGGTCCACACAAGGCAAACATCATGCCGAGTTCACTAGATATACCACCACCTGCTAAAAGCCATCTCCACAAACTGACCAGTGTGGCAGCCACAAAGACTATTTCGATAAATGAAGAAGACACGGCCAATAAAAGAAAATGGGTTGTAGAATAAAACCGACTTACCGGGGCAAATGATCCACGCCAACTCGACGTTTCCTTCGACTGCAGATACAACGCTAACAGAATGGTATCTTCTTTTAAGCCAGGCCAGGCAGCATCCCAGGCATACCGGGTTGCAATAGAAAACCACAGCAGCTACAAGTATATAGTGTAGAGTATACAAGTAAACAATAGTTTGGAAAAAGCGATTCAAACAAAAGTTTCATCGATAACTGGCAGACCATTGTCACCGAAGGCAACCAATTATCTAGTAAAGATTTCGAAAGACGACACAAAAAAGAAAATCAGAGAGAAGTCTACACAATTCAAAACTAAACGAAAAGAAAGAAGAGCAAATCTTGAGTACCAGTACACAAGAGCTAGGGCCGGGTTAGGTATAGGAAGTCAATATGAAGAGCATGAGTATGCGAAAGGTCAGCTGGACTTCAACAAAAACTAATAATACATACTTTATTTATATTCAATTGATTAAAAAAAATGACCCCTAAACAACAACATCAACAACAACAACAACAACAACAACAACCGTCGGGTTAAAGGCAAAACCCCTGATGATGGCCTGCTGCTGGCCGAAACGGTATTTACAAAAAAAAATCATGAAGAAAAAAGTCATCAAAATCATCATCACCTCATACCCCCCCACCCTGCCCTATCTGAATACATATAACAAACCGACCGACTGCCCAACAAGCCCCAAGCCTGAAATCAATCATATTAAAATCAAATATCACATACTTACGAGGTAATTTCAAAGATCTACGAGGCATCCTGCAGTCCGTTTCCCTTCTTGGTCGAAATAGCCGTTGCACTTTCCAACCCGAAAACATGTCCTCCGCAGGCAATTATTATGGCTGGTTTCAAATACAAGGTGATCCGTGTTGACGCAGAGCTTATTGCTGCAAAGATGTGATGCGTGGTACCAAGCTGAAATCGAAAAATTCTTTAGTTTAGCCGGGTCCAGTTTAGCCATCAAGGCACCTCGGTGTGCTGTTCGAGTCTTGTGCTCAGCCGTGGGACTAGCCACCGGATCCTTATATCTGAATTGACCATAACCCTGGGCATTAACACAGCCTTTCCATATAATATATTCCCCATGCTCATGAATTATACTGTTTTCATTCAATTTCTGTTCACATTCAACATAAAATGATTCCATGACAAACACAGTATAGGGTCCTATTAGCAAAATTATGAAGTTATAAATAAATATATATATTTATATGTATGTATTTCAATGAAAATTATCCAAATCTTAACTAATCATAATCAAATTATACTGTCCTCTGTGTGAATATAATCCCAATCAATCGCAATGTCCAAAAAATTGTACCAGACGACCAAATTCTGCATCAACACCGCCTATTCCTATTCAGGGGACGTCACTCGGCCCGACTCGTCACATAATATTTTACAAAAATCATCAAAATTAAAAAAAAAATAAAAATGAATAAAATCTTTACAGCCATAAGCTTCTAATGAGTAGATCAACTTGTGGGAGAAATTTCAGGGTCCTTATCCTAATACTTCTGGAGATATTCAAAATAAACTGGTTTATCTAAAATAAAAATCAAAATCTCAATATATTGCTCCGATAAATTTTTCTTAAGTTTCTAAGCCAATTTCAAGTAAAACGAAACCAATCGCAAGCATTTCTATCAATATTTCACAGATCTATGCGTGTCGAAACAAAGTACCTAGATTTGTTAAAATGGGGCGCGGACCTTTCAAAATCAATGCGAAAAGAAGGTCTCATAAGATCCACTCTCATTCATTGAAAAATCTATGAATTCTCACCAAACCAGAATTTTCAGTTTGGAAACAAATTGTTCTGTCTAAAAATGATCTTTTTGTCTCTTACAGACTGACATGGGAGTAATGGGGTAGTGAATTTATCCAAAAAAGGCGCCTTTTTTCCATATTTTTTCAACATTTCATATGTTATTTTCAAATAAAAACATAATATCTATATTGTTTTGTCATTAATTTGCATTACATATAATACATAAATCATATTTGAGACTGAAAAAAACCACTTGGTCCAAGGGTGAAAGAATTGAGAGGGAATGGTGTTGACTTTTCACACCTTTCACCCCCATATCCCACATCCTCTGCCTGCCACCCTGAGCTGATACACTAGTAATGTCATGCCCAGTCTTACTGGCTTCTCCTGAATTCTTGTCAAATACACTGTGGGACTATATAACAAGATCATGGCCAGAACAAAGCCATTCAAATTTAAGATTTCTATCTGCTACTATGGCCAAAGGAAAATTAAAAAGATTGCCAGGAAGCCTTTACGAGCAGGAAAGTGCACTGTTCCACCGAAGAGACGGTTGGAATATTATAAATCAGCCCGAACAAGCTCAGCTATTAAATCCATCAGACCAACAAATATCTGTAGTTAAGCAGAAGCCAGTACTCGATCCCAGACAAGAAAAATTACAGACCAAAACCATGAATTTTGGAAACCCATTATTGTTTTAAGCCTGCTTTCAACAATAATGAATGAAGTCCTCCCCTGCTCACCAGAACTTCCCCTGACCACCGTGAAGAGAACATCAACCTAGTGCCAGAGCGAGAGAAAGTGCTGGCTTAGGCTCGCACTTCATCAGTTTGCTTGCCCATCATGTTGCTTTGTATCACCAACCTGCAAAACCTACAGATCCTGTGACGGAAAAGGGCGTGGGGCGGTTATTAATATGTTGCTGGCCTCGGCTATACAAGACACATCTATCGGTCCACACAAGGCAAACATCATGCTGAGTTCACTAGATATACCACCACCTGCTAAAAGCCATCTCCACAAACTGACCAGTGTGGCAGCCACAAAGACTATTTCGTTAAATGAAGAAGACACGGCCAATAAAAGAAAATGGGTTGTAGAATAAAACCGACTGACCGGGGCAAATGATCCACGCCAACTCGACGTTTCCTTCGACTGCAGATACAACGCTAACAGAATGGTATCTTCTTTTAAGCCAGGACAGGCAGCATCCCAGGCATACGGGGTTGCAATAGAAAACCACAGCAGCTACAAGTATATAGTGTATAGTAGACAAGTAAACAATAGTTTGGAAAAAAGCGATTCAAACAAAAGTTTCATCGATAACTGGCAGACCATTGTCACCGAAGGCAACCAATTATCTAGTAAAGATTTCGAAAGACGACACACAAAAGAAAATCAGAGAGAAGTCTGCACAATTCAAAACTAAACGAAAAGAAAGAAGAGCAAATCTTGAGTACCAGCACACAAGAGCTAGGGCCGGGTTAGGTATAGGAAGTCAATATGAAGAGCATGAGTATGCGAAAGGTCAGCTGGACTTAAACAAAAACTAATAATACATACTTTATTTATATTCAATTGATTAAAAAAATGACCCCTAAACAACAACATCAACAACAACAACAACAACAACCGTCGGGTTAAAGGCAAAACCCCTGATGATGGCCTGCTGCTGGCCGAAACGGTATTTACAAAAAAAAAATCATGAAGAAAAAAGTCATCAAAATCATCATCACCTCATACCCCCCCACCCCACCCACCCCTGCCCTATCTGAATACATATAACAAACCGACCGACTGCCCAACAAGCCCCAAGCCTGAAATCAATCATATTAAAATCAAATATCACATACTTACGAGGTAATTTCAAAGATCCACGAGGCATCCTGCAGTCCGTTTCCCTTCTTGGTCGAAATAGCCGTTGCACTTTCCATCCCGAAAACATGTCCTCCGCAGGCAATTATTGCGCCGGTTTCAAATACGCGGATCCGTGTTGACGCAGAGCTTATTGTTGCAAAGATGTGATGCGTGGTACCGAGCTGAAATAGAAAATTCTTTTAGTTTAGCCATCAAGGCAACTCTCGGGTAAAAGTGTTCTAAATCTTTGTGCTCAGCCGTGGGACTAGCCATCGGATCCTTATATCTGAATTGACCATAACCCTGGGCATTAACACAGTCTCTCCATATAATACATTCCCCATTCTCATGAATTATACTGTTTTCATTCAATTTCTGTTCACATTCAACATAAAATGACTCCATGACAAACACAGTATAGGGTACTATTAGCAAAATTATGAAGTTATAAATAAATATATATATTTATATGTATGTAGTTCAATGAAAATTATCCAAATCTTAACTAATCATAATCAAATTCTACTGTCCTCTGTGTGAATATAATCCCAATCAATCGCGATGTCCAAAAAATTGTAGCAGACGACCAAATTCTGCATCAACACCGCCTATTCCTATTCAGGGGACGTCACTCGGCCCGACTCGACACATAATATTTTACAAAAATCATCAAAATTAAAAAAAAAATAAAAATGAATAAAATCTTTACAGCCATAAGCTTCTAATGAGTAGATCAACTTGTGGGAGAAATTTCAGGGTCCTTATCCTAATACTTCTGGAGATATTCAAAATAAACTGGTTTATCTAAAATCAAAATCAAAATCTCAATATATTGCTCCGATAAATTTTTCTTAAGTTTCAAAGCTAATTTCAAGTAAAACGGAACCAATCGCAAGCATTTCTATCAATAATTCACAGATCTATGCGTGTCGCAACAAAGTACCTAGATTTGTTAAAATGGGGCTCGGACCTTTCAAAATCAATGCGAAAAGAAGGTCTCATAAGATCCACTCTCATTCATTGAAAAATCTATGAATTCTCACCAAACCAGAATTTTCAGTTTGGAAACATATTGTTCTATCTAAAAATGATCTTTTTGTCTCTTACAGACTGACATGGGCGTAATAGGGTAGTGAATTTATCCAAAAAAGGCGCCTTTTTTCCATATTTTTTCAACATTTCATATGTTATTTTCAAATAAAAACATAATATCTATAATGTTTTGTCATTAATTTGCATTACATATAATACATAAATCATATTTGAGCCTGAAAAAAACCACTTGGTCCAAGGTTGAAAGAATTGAGAGGGAATGGTGTTGACTTTTCACACCTTTCACCCCCATATCCCACATCCTCTACCTGCCACCCTGCGCTGATACACTAGTAATGTCATGCCCAGTCTTACTGGCTTCTCCTGAATTCTTGTCAAATACACTGTAGGACTATATAACAAGATCATGGCAAAAACAAAGCCATTCAAATCCAAGATTTCTAGCTGCTACTATGGCCAAAGGAAAATTGAAAAGACGAGCCGCAGGAAGCTTTTACGAGCAGGGAAAGGCATTTGTTCCTACCCGAAAGAGACGTGTTGAAGATGATAACCAGCCCGGAACAAGCTCAGCTATTAACGATCAGACCGAACAAATATCTGTAGTTAAGCAGAAGCCAGTACTTCGATCCGAGACAAGAAAATTACAGACCAAAAACCATGAATTCCTTGGAAACCGCATTATTGATTTAAGCCTGCTTTCAACAATAATGAATGAAGTCCTCCGCTGTCACCAGAACTTCCCTGACCACTGTGAGAACATCAACCTATTGCTGCCGAGCGAGAGAAAGGTCGGCCAGGCTCAGACCTTCAGCTTGCTTGCCAATCATGTTGCTTTGTATCACCAACCTGCAAAACCTACAGGTCCTGTGACGGAAAAGGGCGTTGGGCGGCTATTAATATGTTGCTGGCCTCGGCCATACAAGACACATCTATCGGCCCACACAAGGCAAACATCATGCTGAGTTCACTAGATATACCACCACCTGCTAAAAGCCATCTCCACAAACTCACCAGTGTGGCAGCAACAAAGACTATTTCGCTAAATGAAGAAGACATGGCCAATAAAAGAAAATGGGTTGTAGAACAAAACCGACTTACCAGGGCAAATGATCCACGCCAACTTGACGTTTCCTTCGACTACAGATACAACGCTAACAGAATGGTATCTTCTTTTAAGCCAGGCCAGGCAGCATCCCAGGCATACAGGGTTGCAATAGAAAACCACAGCAGCTACAAGTATATAGTGTAGAGTATACAAGTAAACAATAGTTTGGAAAAAGCGATTCAAACAAAAGTTTCATCGATAACTGGCAGACCATTGTCACCGAAGGCAACCAATTATCTAGTAAAGATTTCGAAAGACAACACAAAAAAGAAAATCAGAGAGAAGTCTGCACAATTCAAAACTAAACGAAAAGAAAGAAGAGCAAATCTGGAGTACCAGTACACAAGAGCTAGGGCCGGGTTAGGTCTAGGAAGTCGATAAGAGTATGAGTATGCGAAAGGTCAGCTGGATTTAAACAAAAACTAATAACACATACCTTATTTATATTCAATTGATTAAAAAAAAAATGACCCCTAAACAACAACAACAACAACAACAACAACAACAACAACAACAACAACCGTCGGGTTAAAGGCAAAACCCCTGATGATGGCCTGCTGCCGGCTGAAACGGTATTTACAAAAAAAAATCATGAAGAAAAAAGTCATCAAAATCATCACCTCATACCCCCCCCCCGCCCTATCTGAATACATATAACAAACCGACCGACTGCCCAACAAGCCCCAAGCCTGAAATCAATCATATTGAAATCAAATATCACATACTTACGAGGTAATTTCAAAGATCCACAAGGCATCCTGCAGTCCGTTTCCCTTCTTGGTCGAAATGGCCGCTGCACTTTCCAACCCGAAAACCTGTCCTCCG
>OX401405.1:1282454-1309954 GCA_947846245.1 Cerastoderma edule
CCCTGCCCTATCTGAATACATATAACAAACCGACCGACTGCCCCACAAGCCCCAAGCCTGAAATCAATCATATTGAAATCAAATATCACATACTTACGAGGTAATTTCAAAGATCCACAGGGCATCCTGCAGTCCGTTTCCCTTCTTGGTCGAAATGGCCGTTGCACTTTCCAACCCGAAAACATGTCCTCCGCAGGCAAGTATTATGGCTGGTTTCAAATACAAGGTGATCCGTGTTGACGCAGAGCTTATTGTTGCAAAGATGTGATGCGTTGTACCAAGCTGAAATCGAAAAATTCTTTAGTTTAGCCATCAAGGCAACTCGGTGTGCTGTTCGAGTCTTGTGCTCAGCCGTGGAACTAGCCCCCGGATCCTTATATCTGAATTGACCATAACCCTGGGCATTAACACAGCCTTTCCATATAATATATTCCCCATTCTCATGAATTATACTGTTTTCATTCAATTTCTGTTCACATTCAACATAAAATGATTCCATGACAAACACAGGATAGGGTACTATTAGCAAAATTATGAAGTTATAAATAAATATATATATTTATATGTATGTATTTCAATGAAAATTATCCAAATCTTAACTAATTATAATCAAATTGTACTGTCCTCTGTGTGAATATAATCCCAATCAATCGCAATGTCCAAAATATTGTACCAGACGACCAAATTCTGCATCAACACCGCCTATTCCTATTCAGGGGACGTCACTCGGCCCGACTCGTTACATAATATTTTACAAAAATCATCAAAATTAAAAAAAAATTAAAAATGAATAAAATCTTTACAGCCATAAGCTTCTAATGAGTAGATCAACTTGTGGGAGAAATTTCAGGGTCCTTATCCTAATACTTCTGGAGATATTTAAAATAAACTGGTTTATCTAGGTCATAGTCTCCCTTCATTTAGCCCTTCTTTGTTCTATACAAAAACAGTCATTTTGGCATGTTCACAGTACCTTCCATGAAAAGATTCAGAGTTAATCCTTGTTGTTTCATTATTCCACACTCCGTTCCCAATCAGAGTTCAATAATCTGATATGCCGAAGATCAGCTACTTTTTTCACTTTCGGCCATTACTTTTTACCTACCTCTTAAATCGCCTACAAAAATGGGTGGGTCAGCGAAGGACGTCTCCCTCAGCGATTCGCCTTCCGCGAGAAGTAGTTCTGGAAAATACAACAAACCAAGGATTTAAAACATGGCCAACACACACAAAATATCAAAACCAGTCAAAAACACCCCTTCTTATGTCCATAAAGCATAAAATCAACACTCAAAGTATCATTCTAAATTTTCAAGAACTACTTTTTACTGTACAACGACCTCCGGCAGTAATTCTTCAGTGTACTCTGACCAAAATAAAAATCAAAATCTCAATATATTGCTCCGATAAATTTTTCTTAAGTTTCTAAGCTAATTTCAAGTAAAACGGAACCAATCGCAAGCATTTCTATCAATAATTCACAGATCTATGCGTGTCGCAACAAAGTACCTAGATTTGTTAAAATGGGGCTCGGACCTTTCAAAATCAATGCGAAAAGAAGGTCTCATAAGATCCACTCTCATTCATTGAAAAATCTATGAATTCTCACCAAACCAGAATTTTCAGTTTGGAAACATATTGTTCTATCTAAAAATGATCTTTTTGTCTCTTACAGACTGACATGGGCGTAATAGGGTAGTGAATTTATCCAAAAAAGGCGCCTTTTTTCCATATTTTTTCAACATTTCATATGTTATTTTCAAATAAAAACATAATATCTATAATGTTTTGTCATTAATTTGCATTACATATAATACATAAATCATATTTGAGCCTGAAAAAAACCACTTGGTCCAAGGTTGAAAGAATTGAGAGGGAATGGTGTTGACTTTTCACACCTTTCACCCCCATATCCCACATCCTCTACCTGCCACCCTGCGCTGATACACTAGTAATGTCATGCCCAGTCTTACTGGCTTCTCCTGAATTCTTGTCAAATACACTGTAGGACTATATAACAAGATCATGGCAAAAACAAAGCCATTCAAATTTAAGATTTCTATCTGCTACTATGGCCAAAGGAAAATTAAAAAGACGAGCCGCAGGAAGCCTTTACGAGCAGGGAAAGGCATCTGTTCATACCCGAAAGAGGCGTGTTGAAGATGATAACCAGCCCGGAACAAGCTCAGCTATTAACGATCAGACCGAACAAATATCTGTAGTAAAGCAGAAGCCAGTACTTCGATCCGAGACAAGAAAATTACAGACCAAAAACCATGAATTCCTTGGAAACCGCATTATTGATTTAAGCCTGCTTTCAACAATAATGAATGAAGTCCTCCCCTGTCACCAGAACTTCCCTGACCACTGTGAGAACATCAACCTAGTGCTGCAGAGCGAGAGAAAGGTTGGCTTAGGCTCAGACCATCAGTTTGCTTGCCCATCATGTTGCTTTGTATCACCAACCTGCAAAACCTACAGATCCTGTGACGGAAAAGGGCGTGGGCCGGCTATTAATATGTTGCTGGCCTCGGCTATACAAGACACATCTATCGGTCCACACAAGGCAAACATCATGCTGAGTTCACTAGATATACCACCACCTGCTAAAAGCCATCTCCACAAGCTCACCAGTGTGGCAGCAACAAAGACTATTTCGTTAAATGAAGAAGACATGGCCAATAAAAGAAAATGGGTTGTAGAACAAAACCGACTTACCGGGGCAAATGGTCCACGCCAACTCGACGTTCCCTTCGACTGCAGATACAACGCTAACAGAATGGTATCTTCTTTTAAGCCAGGCCAGGCAGCATCCCAGGCATACGGGGGTGGAATAGAAAACCACAGCAGCTACACGTATATAGTGTATAGTATACAAGTAAACAATAGTTTGGAAAAAGCGATTCAAACAAAAGTTTCATCGATAACTGGCAGACCATTGTCACCGAAGGCAACCAATTATCTAGTAAGGATTTCGAAAGACGACACAAAAAAGAAAATCAGAGAGAAGTCTACACAATTCAAAACTATTCGAAAAGAAAGAAGAGCAAATCTTGAGTACCAGTACACAAGAGCTAGGGCCGGGTTAGGTATAGGAAGTCAATATGAAGAGCATGAGTATGCGAAAGGTCAGCTGGACTTAAACAAAAACTTATAATACATACTTTATTTATATTCAATTGATTAAAAAAAATGACCCCTAAACAACAACATCAACAACAACAACAACAACAACAACAACCGTCGGGTTAAAGGCAAAACCCCTGATGATGGCCTGCTGCTGGCCGAAACGGTATTTACAAAAAAAAATCATGAAGAAAAAAGTCATCAAAATCATCATCACCTCATACCCCCCCACCCTGCCCTATCTGAATACATATAACAAACCGACCGACTGCCCAACAAGCCCCAAGCCTGAAATCAATCATATTAAAATCAAATATCACATACTTACGAGGTAATTTCAAAGATCTACGAGGCATCCTGCAGTCCGTTTCCCTTCTTGGTCGAAATAGCCGTTGCACTTTCCAACCCGAAAACATGTCCTCCGCAGGCAATTATTATGGCTGGTTTCAAATACAAGGTGATCCGTGTTGATGCAGAGCTTATTGTTGCAAAGATGTGATGCGTGGTACCGAGCTGAAACAGAAAAATTCTTTAGTTTAGCCATCAAGGCAACTCGGTGTGCTGTTCGAGTCTTGTGCTCAGCCGTGGAACTAGCCACCGGATCCTTATATCTGAATTGACCATAACCCTGAGCATTAACACAGCCTTTCCATATAATATATTCCCCATTCTCATGAATTATACTGTTTTCATTCAATTTCTGTTCACATTCAACATAAAATGATTCCATGACAAACACAGTATAGGGTACTATTAGCAAAATTATGAAGTTATAAATAAATATATATATTTATATGTATGTATTTCAATGAAAATTATCCAAATCTTAACTAATCATAATCAAATTCTACTGTCCTCTGTGTGAATATAATCCCAATCAATCGCAATGTCCAAAAAATTGTACCAGACGACCAAATTCTGCATCAACACCGCCTATTCCTATTCAGGGGACGTCACTCGGCCCGACTCGTCACATAATATTTTCCAAAAATCATCAAAATTAAAAAAAAAATAAAAATGAATAAAATCTTTACAGCCATAAGCTTCTAATGAGTAGATCAACTTGTGGGAGAAATTTCAGGGTCCTTATCCTAATACTTCTGGAGATATTCAAAATAAACTGGTTTACTAAAAATAAAAATCAAAATCTCAATATATTGCTCCGATAAATTTTTCTTAAGTTTCTAAGCTAATTTCAAGTAAAACGGAACCAATCGCAAGCATTTCTATCAATAATTCACAGATCTATGCGTGTCGCAACAAAGTACCTAGATTTGTTAAAATGGGGCTCGGACCTTTCAAAATCAATGCGAAAAGAAGGTCTCATTAGATTCACTCTCATTCATTAAAAAATCTATGAATTCTCACCAAACGAGAATTTTCAGTTTGGAAACATATTGTTCTATCTAAAAATGATCTTTTTGTCTCTTACAGACTGACATGGGAGTAATGGGGTAGTGAATTTATCCAAAAAAGGCGCCTTTTTTCCATATTTTTTCAACATTTCATATGTTATTTTCAAATAAAAACATAATATCTATAATGTTTTGTCATTAATTTGCATTACATATAATACATAAATCATATTTGAGACTGAAAAAAACCACTTGGTCCAAGGGTGAAAGAATTGAGAGGGAATGGTGTTGACTTTTCACACCTTTCACCCCCATATCCCACACCCTCTACCTGCCACCCTGAGCTGATACACTAGTTAATGTCATGCCCAGTCTTACTGGCTTCTCCTGAATTCTTGTCAAATACACTGTAGGACTATATAACAAGATCATGGCCAGAACAAAGCCATTCAAATTTAAGATTTCTATCTGCTACTATGGCCAAAGAAAAATTAAAAAGACGAGCAGGGAAAGGCATCTATCTGTTCCTACCCGAAAGAGACGTGTTGAAGATGATAACCAGTCCGGAACAAGCTCAGCTATAAACGATCAGACCGAACAAATATCTGTAGTTAAGCAGAAGCCAGTACTTCGATCCGAGACAAGAAAATTACAGACCAAAAACCATGAATTCCTTGGAAACCGCATTATTGATTTAAGCCTGCTTTCAACAATAATGAATGAAGTCCTCCGCTGTCACCAGAACTTCCCTGACCACTGTGAGAACATCAACCTAGTGCTGCAGAGCGAGAGAAATGTTGGCTTAGGCTCAGACCATCAGTTTGCTTGCCCATCATGTTGCTTTGTATCACCAACCTGCAAAACCTACAGATCCTGTGACGGAAAAGGGCGTGGGGCGGCTATTATATGTTGCTGGCCTCGGCTATACAAGACACATCTATCGGTCCACACAAGGCAAACATCATGCCGAGTTCACTAGATATACCACCACCTGCTAAAAGCCATCTCCACAAACTGACCAGTGTGGCAGCCACAAAGACTATTTCGTTAAATGAAGAAGACACGGCCAATAAAAGAAAATGGGTTGTAGAATAAAACCGACTTACCGGGGCAAATGATCCACGCCAACTCGACGTTTCCTTCGACTGCAGATACAACGCTAACAGAATGGTATCTTCTTTTAAGCCAGGCCAGGAAGCATCCCAGGCATACCGGGTTGCAATAGAAAACCACAACAGCTACAAGTACATATATAGTGTAGAGGCATACAAGTAAACAATAGTTTGGAAGCGATTCAAACAAAAGTTTCATCGATAACTGGCAGACTATTGTCACCGAGGGCAACGAATTATCTAGTAAAGATTTCGAAAGACGACACAAAAAAGAAAATCAGAGAGAAGTCTGCACAATTCAAAACTAAGCGAAAAGAAAGAAGAGCAAATCTTGAGTACCAGTACACAAGAGCTAGGGCCGGGTTAGGTATAGGAAGTCGAGAAGAGCATGAGTATGCGAAAGGTCAGCTGGATTTAAACAAAAACTAATAATACATACTTTATTTATATTCAATTGATTAAAAAAATGACCCCTCAACAACATCCACAACAACAACAACAACAACAACAACCGTCGGGTTAAAGGCAAAACCCCTGATGATGGCCTGCTGCTGGCGAAGCGGTGTTACAAAAATCATGAAGAAAAAGTCATCAAAATCATCATCACCTCATACCCCCCCCCACCCTGCCCTATCTGAATACATATAACAAACCGACCGACTGCCCAACAAGCCCCAAGCCTGAAATCAATCATATTGAAATCAAATATCACATTCTTACGAGGTAATTTCAAAGATCCACAAGGCATCCTGCAGTCCGTTTCCCTTCTTGGTCGAAATGGCCGTTGCGCTTTCCAACCCGAAAACATGTCCTCCGCAGGCAATTATTATGGCTGGTTTCAAATACAAGGTGATCCGTGTTGGCGCAGAGCTTATTGTTGCAAAGATGTGATGCGTGGTACCAAGCTGAAATCGAAAAATTCTTTAGTTTAGCCATCAAGGCAGCTCGGTGTGCTGTTCGAGTCTTGTGCTCAGCCGTGGGACTAGCCACCGGATCCTTATATCTGAATTGACCATAACCCTGGGCATTAACACAGTCTTTCCATATAATACATTCCCCATTCTCATGAATTATACTGTTTTCATTCAATTTCTGTTCACATTCAACATAAAATGATTCCATGACAAACACAGTATAGGGTACTATTAGCAAAATTATGAAGTTATAAATAAATATATATATTTATATGTATGTATTTCAATGAAAATTATCCAAATCTTAACTAATTATAATCAAATTGTACTGTCCTCTGTGTGAATATAATCCCAATCAATCGCAATGTCCAAAAAATTGTACCAGACGACCAAATTCTGCATCAACACCGCCTATTCCTATTCAGGGGACGTCACGGACGTCACTCGGCCCGACTCGTCACATAATATTTTACAAAAATCATCAAAATTAAAAAAAAAAATAAAAATGAATAAAATCTTTACAGCCATAAGCTTCTAATGAGTAGATCAACTTGTGGGAGAAATTTCAGGGTCCTTATCCTAATACTTCTGGAGATATTCAAAATAAACTGGTTTATCTAAAATAAAAATCAAAATCTCAATATATTGCTCCGATAAATTTTTCTTAAGTTTCTAAGCCAATTTCAAGTAAAACGGAACCAATCGCAAGCATTTCTATCAATAATTCACAGATCTATGCGTGTCGCAACAAAGTACCTAGATTTGTTAAAATGGGGCTCGGACCTTTCAAAATCAATGCGAAAAGAAGGTCTCATAAGATCCACTCTCATTCATTGAAAAATCTATGAATTCTCACCAAACCAGAATTTTCAGTTTGGAAACATATTGTTCTATCTAAAAATGATCTTTTTGTCTCTTACAGACTGACATGGGAGTAATAGGGTAGTGAATTTATCCAAAAAAGGCGCCTTTTTTCCATATTTTTTCAACATTTCATATGTTATTTTCAAATAAAAACATAATATCTATAATGTTTTGTCATTAATTTGCATTACATATAATACATAAATCATATTTGAGACTGAAAAAAACCACTTGGTCCAAGGGTGAAAGAATTGAGAGGGAATGGTGTTGACTTTTCACACCTTTCACCCCCATATCCCACATCCTCTACCTGCCACCCTGAGCTGATACACTAGTTAATGTCATGCCCAGTCTTACTGGCTTCTCCTGAATTCTTGTCAAATACACTGTAGGACTATATAACAAGATCATGGCAAAAACAAAGCCATTCAAATTTAAGATTTCTATCTGCTACTATGGCCAAAGGAAAATTAAAAAGACGAGCCGCAGGAAGCCTTTACGAGCAGGGAAAGGCATCTGTTCCTACCCGAAAGAGACGTGTTGAAGATGATAACCAGCCCGGAACAAGCTCAGCTATTAACGATCAGACCGAACAAATATCTGTAGTTAAGCAGAAGCCAGTACTTCGATCCGAGACAAGAAAATTACAGACCAAAAACCAGAATTCCTTGGAAACCGCATTATTGATTTAAGCCTGCTTTCAACAATAATGAATGAAGTCCTCCGCAGTCACCAGAACTTCCCTGACCACTGTGAGAACATCAACCTAGTGCTGCAGAGCGAGAGAAAGGTTGGCTTAGGCTCAGACCATCAGTTTGCTTGCCCATCATGTTGCTTTGTATCACCAACCTGCAAAACCTACAGATCCTGTGACGGAAAAGGGCGTGGGGCGGCTATTAATATGTTGCTGGCCTCGGCTATACAAGACACATCTATCGGTCCACACAAGGCAAACATCATGCCGAGTTCACTAGATATACCACCACCTGCTAAAAGCCATCTCCACAAACTGACCAGTGTGGCAGCCACAAAGACTATTTCGTTAAATGAAGAAGACACGGCCAATAAAAGAAAATGGGTTGTAGAATAAAACCGACTTACCGGGGCAAATGATCCACGCCAACTCGACGTTTCCTTCGACTGCAGATACAACGCTAACAGAATGGTATCTTCTTTTAAGCCAGGCCAGGCAGCATCCCAGGCATACGGGGTTGCAATAGAAAACCACAGCAGCTACAAGTATATAGTGTATAGTATACAAGTAAACAATAGTTTGGAAAAAAGCGATTCAAACAAAAGTTTCATCGATAACTGGCAGACCATTGTCACCGAAGGCAACCAATTATCTAGTAAAGATTTCGAGAAGACGACACAAAAAGAAAATCAGAGAGAAGTCTACACAATTCAAAACTAAACGAAAAGAAAGAAGAGCAAATCTTGAGTACCAGTACACAAGAGCTAGGGCCGGGTTAGGTATAGGAAGTCAATATGAAGAGCATGAGTATGCGAAAGGTCAGCTGGACTTAAACAAAACTAATAATACATACTTTATTTATATTCAATTGATTAAAAAAAATGACCCCTAAACAACAACATCAACAACAACAACAACAACAACCGTCGGGTTAAAGGCAAAACCCCTGATGATGGCCTGCTGCTGGCCGAAACGGTATTTACAAAAAATCATGAAGAAAAAAGTCATCAAAATCATCATCACCTCATACCCCCCTCCTGCCCTATCTGAATACATATAACAAACCGACCGACTGCCCAACAAGCCCCAAGCCTGAAATCAATCATATTAAAATCAAATATCACATACTTACGAGGTAATTTCAAAGATCCACGAGGGCATCCTGCAGTCCGTTTCCCTTCTTGGTCGAAATAGCCGTTGCACTTTCCATCCCGAAAACATGTCCTCCGCAGGCAATTATTATGCCCCAATATCCAGACTGGGGGCCAGAGTATACTTTGGCCCCCCCAATAATCACAATGGAAGATGAAGATTTTTGGAAAGAAAAAATGAAAGAAATGAAATTTAACAGCAGAATTAATATAAAAGTGTATTTTGTGCTTTAATTAATACCAATTCGCCTTTTGTAACGAACAATAACCAAATCATTTTGACGTCATCATCGCAAATGGCAATCTGAATACAAAAGGTTTATCCAATGAAATCTCACCTCACGGAAAGTAGTTTCGACTAACGAAAACAGTGATGCAACACGTGCTCTAAGCAGTCAGACCCTATATTGTATTTAAATATAGTCTCATTTTTTATTCGCCAAAGTAAACGAGCTCGTGGCTGTGACAGCATGGTGGCTGATACATGAAGGTCACATCAAAACAATATGCAATCCGCGTGAGATCGAGACTTGGCTAAACCTATTTTCTTTTTCTTTTGGTTATTTTGTCTTAACTAAGATACACATTTTCATACGCTTTCTTTTAATTCTTATAATGTTATTGAATTTGTAAATGAATGAATAGTCATGAAAAAGTTGAGGAACATTTATACTTAGACCGGTCCTCATCTGAAGTTGGCCCCCCCAATGTTGGAAACGCTCCTACGCCTATGAACCGTATAGTCTACATTTGTATAAGTCAATGGAATTATTCTGATTACGATTCGGATTCTATACATGTATGTAGGCCTACTAATCATTTTCTGTTTCATAAGATTTGTTTTCAAGTTTCCGAGTTTTTTTTTTGTATATATATATCTTTAACAATGTTTTGCAATGCGTCCAATATGACTTTTACTTTATGATGAACGTTAATCCCATTCATTCACAAATAATTTCATTCATTCATTCCACGATTCAAGAGCCGTATTATACAATACATGCAGGATCAACCTATATAAGATGAGTTACCAACAGCAGCGAGCAGCGACCTAGATTTTGTACACGGGTAGGTCTCCCGCCAGTATCTTGCCATGAATGAATTATGACCGACATATATTCTGATGATATCACAAGCGTTTCACTGACCTCTATTTTTAGGATGGATCGGTCATTCATGGCATCTTGGCATCTTTCTAGCCTGGAGTCCTGTACATTTACCCTTTTTATTTATCTTTTTTACCCTTTTCCATCCTTAATTCAGGGTAACCTTTACTTTGTTCTTATAAATAAATTCCAGTGTGATGGAATGGGTTCATTGCATTTCATTGTTTAATCAATTTATTGTTGGATTTAAACATCAGCACTTAAAATACCATCTTAGATTAATATTCTACCTTAGATAAAAAAAAAAGGTTTTATCAAAAGCAGACTAGCGCTTAGAAAAAGTGCAGAACTAGGTTAAATAATGACACATTGTGATAGAATGTGTTGAAACACAGCGAAAAATCACAGTTACATGATAATATAACGCATGCACTATTTGTTATCTATTTTTGCAAGTGCTATTTTCATAAACGTTGTGCCCACCAATTTAACTTCATTGTTTACATTTGAGTAACAACTAAAATAGCAAGGAGGGCTCTGATTAATAAGTGGTGATCACCTGGTTTGGAAAATTCTGTGAATAACATAAAAATATTGTCATTTTTCAATATTAACAATGTGAACATTCAGATTGAAGAATTTCTCGGGTTTTATTGGCTCGTTTTTTCGCTAATTGTAAACAAACCTTATCCTATTCACTCTTTTAAAAGCATCAAGTGAACGTGTTACAGTCTCAATTCTTCTGTAAATGGGAATTTAGAATACTTTTAAAATGATTTTCAATTATTCTAGAACTTTCACAATGTAAGTGTAAATGAGCGCAGGTATGGCTCTAAAGTTGTTCTCTCTTAATGAATAGTACAAAAACATGTTTTTTTATTGAAACGACTTCTTTCTTTCCAATAGCATATATTTTTTAATTAGATTCAACGACACATCAAAGGAGAGTATAAAGGGTATAGCTAGTTCGCGGTATACGAACGGGCCAGGCTCCAGGCTACCGCACTATCCTATATATCTTCAATATCCCATACAAGGTTATGAGGTACTCATTTAAAGCGAAAGGCAACGAATTTACGGGTAGAGACGTTGGGTGGCTCTTGGGAGAGAGAGATAGGTTGAAATATCGCTGGTCGTAGTTGGTTTCAGCTTAAACGCCTTTTCGAATCGAGACTTTCAGAAGGCAAACTATGAATGATTTACGGCATTTAGTTCGTATTGCATCGATTGTGTTGTACGGCTTATCGACTCTAGTAGTAGCAGACAGTCGTTTTAATTGTGGTTTCGAAGTTTGTAAAGAAAATGACTTTTGCGTTGAGGCTCCATTAATTGGGCAGGATGAGAGCCCGTACTGCGTGGGCTGTGACTCCAAACAAGATCTGTGTGGTACGGAAAAGCAGCAAAGCGGCTGCAAATCGTTCTGCGAAGGTAATCTTATAGACACTTTCACATTCTTCTTGAATGAGTTTTTGCTGTGATTCTTAAATATATAAGTACATGTAGTTTTGAGAACTAATGCCATTTAATGAATGGATAAGAAAAAAAATAAGCACTTTTGTTTAATAGATATTGTACCTGGTCTATTTTATCTGAATTTTAAGTCGTTTTCGACAATTTCCGTTTTCTTTATGTTGTTTATTTGTTTGTAGGAATAGGCATTAACAACTTGTCAAACATATCGTGTATATATTTTAGGTGTACCGCTCTTCATATATTAATTGCTAGTTATCATTAAATTGGAAAACATTATCATGTTATTAGTCAATATTACCCGGGTCCGTTCATACGTACGTATGTTAACATCCCACACCAACCACAACGATTTTACAATACTTTATTGTGGCTCTATCATCAGTCCATGATTCTTGTATAATTCGTATCTGTATTTGTATTACACACTAGTATTCCAGTGTCTCCGACTGATTTCCCATATAAGTATATTGTATGAAACTTAACTTCATTCGTGTTTGAAACTCGGAAAAATTGCTAATTCACTTTTCGTGGAGGTATACATGTATGCACTGTATATTTCGTGTTTTTATATCTATTGCTTTTTGTTTCAAATTAATGTTTAGGGATGACAAAATATGATTTCGATTCACGTGTCCACAAATGTCAAATCCTTTTTTATTTCATTTATGCGTATAGTGGTCATATAGAAAATGTTAGTAAAATCTCTCTTGTCCCGTAATGCTTTTTGTCTAGTTTGACAAAATACGGACAAACGATTTTGCCACCCTGGTTAAAAATAATTTTTCATGCTTATATATGTAGTATCTATTGTAAGATGGTGGTCCTTTAAACCCATTACCAAACAATAACGGCAGTTGTCCAGTTTGTTGCAGACGACTCTGGAAAACATTGTGGGAAAAGGAGAAATTGCTCTTTACGAGCAAATTTCCGTTTCCTGCAATGCATGCTGCCCTATCAGTAGATTATTTTTCAATTTAATCACATTTTGAAATGTCGTCTGTAAACTGTTTAAGATTTGGACGGTCGAAAAGTTGGCGTTTGATAAAGGGTTAATGCAAGTTGAACTGCATAGTTTCATTATTGAATCTTGGCGTTTTCCATATATTTTCTCGCTTTTGTTTTTCGTGCGTTTATTATAAAAAAGGTTTATCTATTACAAGGTCATGGCTCTTTAATCCTTTACAAAACAATAACGACAGTTGTCCAGGTTGTTGCAGACGACTCTAGAAAACATTGTGGGAAAAGGAGAAATTGCTCTTTACGAGCAGTTTTCCTTTTCCTACAACGCATTGTGCCCTATCAGTAGATTATTTTTCAATTTAATCACATTTTGAAATGTCGTCTGTAAACAATTTTAGTTTTGGACGGTCGAAAAGTTGGCGTTTAATAAAGGGTTAATACAAGTTGGACTGCATAGTTTCATTATTGAATCTTGGCGTTCTATATATAAATAATATATACTCTCGCTTTCGTTTTCCTGCGTTTATTATAAATAGGTTTATCTATTGCAAGGTCATGGCTCTTTAATCTTTTACCAAACAATAACGATATTTGACCGGTTTGTTGCAGTCTAGTCTGGAAAACACGTTGGGAGAAGGAAAAGTTGCTCTTTCATCATATACTTATAATTAAGTAAAGTTTATTCGATTAATGATCGTACAATAATGAAGACTTGTGTGAGATCGCTTAAAACGAAATGAATATTCGTTTCAGAATACGTAACACAGAAGAACCCTGCACATGGTAAGTGACCCATTTCTTGATCATATCCGGTTCTTTCGTCCTTTCGTAACAAAAAGGGCACGCTAAGATCTGCTTGAGGTACACGCCTAGAATAACCCGGAAACAATAACAATAACTTACTCCTAATCTAAAAAATAATCTCTGAATGTGTCGTCACCAAAGACCTATTTATTGCCAAGGTCTTTGGTCGTCATTCGTTAGCTGGTATGTCCAACCTATTCTGATGGCAGATGTATGCAGATGGTTCCCTGCAACTTGAAATTCGATACCTTCCCCGTAAAACCTCCTTACAAATGTTTTAACCCAATACCAAATTGTAATGGCATTTAACCAGTTTGTTGCAGAAATCTCTTGAAAACATTATTGGAACGAGCAATTTCTCCTTTTCCCATAATGTTTTTACCTATAAGAGGATTATTTTTCAATTGTACCACATTTTGAAATGTCGTCCGCAAACTCTTTCAATTTGGGACAGTCGAAAATTTGGCCTTTGGTAAAGGGTTAAAGGAATTTTAGTTGGTAGTCTTATCTTATCCATTATGAGCCCGGCGTCGCGAAATGATTAACAAAAATGTTGATGTGATGTGAATAAAGAAAACGCGTTTATCGAAGGGGAAAAGTGTTTCAACCGCGTAGCGCAATTCTTACATCAATGGAACAAGGAAATTTTACTTAATCCTGAAGGTTTATTTCGCTTGATCCTTCACACCTTTGACGTTACTGCTGCAGAAAGCTTTAGAAACTACTGTGACAAACAAACTGCTCTTATTGGGTAACTCATGTTTTCTCTACAATTGTTTTCTATGAAATACCATGAAGGAATGGTATTATGTGTGTGTTGTTTTTGTTGTCTGCTATTTATAGCAAGTTATATCCGTCACAAGGTCACAAGGTCTCAAAGTGAATTTGGTAAACCGCCAATCGTGTTTTGAGCGACCATAGTATAACGAGATAGGGCAAGTATTGCAAGACACATTCAATTGCATACATTGTAACCCTAAGAACGGTAGTAATTTTATAAAAATAAATATTTGTGTCGTCTGCTTTACAAAACATGAAATATCTGCTTAGTTCTTATTTAAGAAAAGATACTCAGATTAGCAAACAGATTGCATTACAGGCCAGCCGCCCATTTACTTGTCGGCTGGTCTTGATCGACCCTGTTTGCATAAGAACGAAGTCTGTTCCAGAACTATAAGGGTTAATACTTACGCAATGATAGACTGTTATTACATGATCGGTAAACGACAAACGTACTTCGTCCCACAGTCGGAGGGTTTGCACACGACAATTGTATTATAAGTTATCATGTTCTAATATCCATTTGTTGTATGAATTAGATTCATTGCATTCTTCTGTATATTCATAACAAATCTATATGAGTGCAATAGTTGATTGTCAATTATCAAATATTGTTAACATCAAATGTTTTTAAATTTAATCTTTATATCTCTATCTCTCTTTTCCTCAATCCTTAAAAGAATCACAGTAACTTCCCACGGTGTGTATATGTATGTAAACATTTTACCTTTTGAGTTAATAATGTAAAGCATTAATAGTTTAATTGTAAGCATAAGTGTCATTCTGTATATATTCATCACTAAAATGATTATTCAATGTTGTATTTTCGTTTTACTTTTTATGATGTGTGTATTATGGGCCAAAGGCCTACTTACCGAATTAACGTTATTATTTATCATTTCTTATAATTACTGATACTAACAGCATTGAAAGATCTTTAACAGATCAAGAATTTATTCTTAAAAAAGTGTAATAATTGTTTATATATGCAGGTTTCCAATTTATCACAATAACCCTATAGGACAGATTCTTATGGGTAAGTCGAGTCAAACTCATTCACTTAACATAGATTGTGAAAAAAAAACATTCCGAACTCGAGCCAAATCTGTGTAAATTAAATTTCGTACAGAGGGCTTTTTGACCCATTACCAAACAATAACGATGTTTGACCAGTTTGTTGCAGACGACTCAGGAAAACATTGTGGAAAAAGGGGAAATTGCTCGTCACGAGCATTTCTCCTTTTCCATAAATGTTTTCTACTCTATAAGAAGGTTATTTTTCAATTTCGTCACATTTTGAAATGTCGTCTACAAGCGTTTTCAATTTGGGACAGTCGAAACTTGAACTTGTTAAAAGGGTTAGCACAAGGGTATCGATCCAACTAATTACCTGAAACGGCCGCTCTGGCCTTTCACTATGTACTTTCCTCCACAGGGTTTGTAAGTTAAAGCCAGAAGGTAGCCCAAAAACTGCATCACTGGCTAAAATGAGTTGAAAGTTATGAAAATAAAAAGGAAATGTTAAAACGTAGCAAGACAGCAAATTATCATGGCATTGTAATGCCTGGACTAGTCATAAGCAATGCTTGTAAGTGCTAATTTTACGAATTGTGTGGCCCACAATTTGAATTCATCGAGTCGTGTCTAAAAATAGCGATGAGCACCCGGATTAACGAGTGACGGACAACTGGTTGCACCTTTTTACTATGAATGGCATCACCTGGCACATTGACAAATTAAGCCAAGTCGGTTCTTGCTATCGTTATAAGCGAGTGCAACTCGCAACATAATGAAAGAGAAACGACATATTTTCACCGATCTGCAAGGGAATGAACTCATACAATCACATTGAATATAGAATTAGGTTGTTATGTCCCTTTTTAGATCAGCTTTTACGCCCATATATTGATTTAACTATATTTATACAGGAAAGCTTTTTTGTTTGTCTTTCTAAAAAGCATGGAAAGTAGGCAAGCAAGATATCTTAGAGATGTTCCAATCTTATTTATTGGCATCTGTACATGACAGTCGATGTGTAACGAACCGAGCAAATGAACCTCTCAGGGAAACAAACACATCCGATCAGTGAAAACCACCGTCGTACAGTGAGCGGTTGTGTTGTCTCTATATATACCAGCATGTTCACTCAAACAATGCATAAGGTTCATAATTTGCATAAATGTTCAACGAACGTTACATAAATCCTACCTCCGAGTCTTCCGAGTCTTGGCCCTTGGGAGACACGTCGGGAAGGCAACTCCGATAGAAGGAGAAGTCTTTATCCCACCGCTGCCACTAATGTAACGAATCGAGCAAATGAATCTCTCAGAGACACAAACACATCCGATCAGTGAAGAACACTGTCGTACACTGAGCGGTTGTGTTGTCTATATATACACCAGCATGTTCACTCAAACAATGCATAAGGTTCATAATTTGCATAAACGTTCAACGAACGTTGCAGATGTAAGCAATGTATTTGTTAAACATATCTTAACCTAAATGGGTTATCTCGCCGAATATGTAATGTGAGTAACACATACTAAAATGATGATATAACAATACTCACCTCTAATCAAATGACCATTTTTAATATCTACACGTAGAAGATGTTGAGAAATTGTGTTATAATTGAGAAACAAGCATAAGGGCCTTTCGGTGCTCTGACTGAAAACAATTATTCATACATACATGCAGTACTTTGCTGGCGTCACATGATTCTGTCTAGAGTGTCGAGCCATTTAATAATATTGGCCAAAGACACTCCTACTGATTTTAAATTTCTCACAGCACGGAAATAAAGGACCATCATTTATACAATAGATAGTTAAAACCACTTCCCGGTTATGAAAGTCGATTAAAAGCGCTTCAATAATCTAGTTTTCTATATCTCGATAGATTTGAGATATCATTTTATTCGTAGAAGATATTTTATGATAAAATGACCAAGATATTAATCCGTGACATTGCTCTTTAGGATTTCATAACATCAATTGTTTTACACATGTCCTGAAAATATGAAATGACCCTGCAATCCAAAGTGACATATGTCATAATACCTGTATTAACAATATATATTGGTATTACAGGTATTATGACATATGTCCCTGTGCTGCAATCCAAATAAGATTTTCTTTGTTTGCAGACTGTCATGAGAGTTACAATGAAGAGTTCCACATAGGCAAAGGCACGTTTAGCGCATCTCTAGTTGTCGTTTGTATCGTATCGATTGCTGTTGGCGCCTGGCTATACCATAAGTATCACACAACTAGACCATGGACCCAGAGACTTGCAGAAACGTTACGGCGTATCCTTAAGGTTTTGGAAAGGTAGGTAGATTCATTTTGTAATAATCTTTTAACATTGCAAGAAGGGATGGGGACGAATAATTAAATCTCTATTCGAATATGAGGTTATTACTTGTCGAATATTTTCGATTTTATAATTGGTTTTAATGTCCTAATGGCTTGGGAATCCGAATAATGGTAAACGTATCCTTTGACTGATGAAATCTTTGGAACTGTTTACATGTCTTGAACCATGTTTACGTATGCATGTGACGACAGAGTAAGAATGATCATTGAATCATTCAATAAGCATGCAATTGATGCATTCATTCAACCAATTAATCAAATTACCTATATATTTATCAACTAATCAAGCAATTAACCAACCAACCAACCAACCAACCAACCAACCCAACCAACCAACCAACCAACCAACCAACCAACCAATCAACCAACCAACCAACCAACCAGCCAATCGATCGATCGATCGATCAATTAATCAATCAGTCAATCGATCGATCGATCGATTAAAAACCGATCAATCAATTTAATCAATCAATCAATTAATTTATCATTCAATCAATCAGTCGATCAATCAATCAATAAACCAATCGATCAATTAATTTAATCAATCAATTAATTAAGCGGTGAATCATTTCTTCCTAGTGGAGAAGACAAAGTGGAGCGTACAGTTGATCTTCCCGGAGAGACGTCGGTCAAAATAACTCACGGCGAGAATCAAACCACCGACTCCAACGTCACGGTGAATACCACCCTGTTACACCGACCAGCCTGCAGACTGAATAACATCAACCCCACAAGCCCATCACAGCCTGCACAATTTGCTCCGGGATGACAGGGCTTTTGTCCGTATGGGGATTGAACAATGTTCCGTGTCTCATATAAATCATGCCCATCAAACTGGACTTCAAACATTATTTAGGCCTTTCTATATGGGAATAGATTCCTGGGTAGCGTTTTGATAAACATATTATGATAAAAAATGCTAACCGTTTACCAAACGCCAAATTTTCGACTGCGCCAACTTGAAATAGTTTGCAGACGACATTTGAAAATGCGATGAAATTGAACAATAATCTTCTGATAGGGCTGAAAACATTATGGAACAAGTTGAAATTGCTCGTTATGGGCAATTTCGCCTTTACCCTCAATGCTTTCCAGAGTTATCTGCAACAAACTGGTCAAATGTCGTTATTGTTTGGGAATGGGTTAAGTTCAAAACAACATTCCCTGTCATTTTGATTATTGAGATAACCAATATTGGAAAGAAACACAAAAGAAAGTGGGAGCGACTTTCCGACAAGCTTCCAATGGTGTATCTTATTACAATGTTAAACTAATGTAAAATATTCTATTCATTTTAGTTTGACTAACGCAATCATTTTCGCGAATCCGTTTATTAAAACGCAACCCTGGTCCTATTTATAAAGTTTACAACTTTATATTTTCACAAGATCCAATCTTATATAATATTGTCGCTACTTCTCCAACATTTTAACGTCTCCAACTTAGACACTATACCTTATCCTACTAAACATTACATTATTATTATCTCTCATTTAAAAGAAACAGATACAGGGTATAGCAATATCCATACGATACAGTAATTTCATGACAAAGAACATATAAGAGGAGAAATGTTAGGTGAAGAAATTTGTTAGAACGAGCACTTATACTGATGATTCATTTTCATAAGATTTTAACTTCTTTTGAGAATGTATTACTAGTTTTAGTTGTTCTGCTTATGTGCAAAGTAGATGAATTTAGCTAAATTATTCAATATGATAGGAGAGTTTGACAAATTGAGATCAATACATTTTCGTGTAGATGGTCATGAATAATGATACCTCTTTATCTATTTCTGTCTTAATTCTGAAAAAAAATGAGCATGTATGTTTAAAGTGAAACTCGTTTTCCACTAATCCAGATATACAATTTTGACAAATTCGTTGATTTTGTGGTATGTTATTAAGACGCCAGACTTTGATGTTAAGAATATGTGTGGAAGTACGTATTTCAACTAAAGCGTTTCTATATTTTCCCTCTTTGATACAAGCCAATTACTTTTCAACAATAAATGCATGTTTATATAAACCCTAGATTTTTAATCCGGACTAGTTATTGCTTGATGCAAACACTGTCCGCCTTGAAGCATATATTATGCAGTTTTCAAGTGTCAATTGATATCCATTACGAAAATGTTGAGTAACATTGTCAATATGAATATGTAAGGTTGTGTGTTAAAGAAAGACATCCCGACACATGTACATGTATAATTAATTTACGTTTGTATATTGTTCTGTTAAGTTCATGTGTTCATGTTATACACAAACCTCCACACAAATTCCTGTTAAGACAAATCAATCATTCATAATAAAATGTGTATTCACATAGTTTGCACATCTTTGTTTATTCTAGAATTAACAACAATAACGTTTATTATTAAGGAGTGAGTCAACTTGCAACATATAGGCCTATATTTCATCGAAACATTCGCGATATGGTGACTTTCTGACAACACTATAAAGATCTAGTAACCTTGTCATTATCAAATAGAGTGTAAACAAAGCAAGTAAATACGGACTAATTGCTTGCCTAGTTCCCATCTATGTGTTAGTCAGCACAGTTGGTTGGATGAATAATGAGTGATTGAGGTTTGACGCAAGTTTATTTATAGATTCATAGATAAACTGGGAGGCCTAAAATGTGTTATGTAAATTCACTGGGCTGAGGATGCTCCACAACCTTAGCCCCAAAACTATGTCTTTGTATTCATGGTTGACTGATTATTCATTCAGGATTGCCCCAAATTAGAATAATATGTTAAATCCTTTATTCCATGAAAACCACGCTAAAGATGGTATGTTGTGAAATATTATGGCATATTATGGCATTTCTTTTAGATATATTCCAATCAATTCATACTGAAACCTCTTTGTTTTATCTTTGTCAAGATACAAATTATATGAAACAACGCAGCACTGAAAGACAAGCACACCAGTGGGTGCATTACACCCCCCCCCCCTCGATAAAAGGAAAGAAAGAAAAACAGTTGTGGATATCTTAATCGCGGCAAATTTTCAACTATTTGTACATACCAACCGGGTTGTCCTCCGACAATTATGTCCTCTATGATGCTTACTCACATTGATGTATATTCCCTCTTTTAATTATTGGTGTCTTCAAAGCGACAACCAAGGACCCTGAGGAGTATCAACATGCCGTTATGATTAACAAGAATGATTAAGAGTAGGTACCCGCTCTTTCGCAGAATCACTAGTTTAAACAAATATTTCGAACAATGTCCGAAGCAAGAAGACTACCTGCAAGACAAATCTAAAGCGCGTTGGACACATTTCAAGCACAGTGGATCAATGAAGGAGCCTGGGTGCTGATTTTAAAATTAATGCGATTGGGTCTTACAAGGCTTAACCCATTACCAAACAAAAACATTTGACTACTTTGTTGCAGACGACTTTGGAAAACACTGTGGGAAAAGGAGGAATTACTCTAAACGAGCAATTTCTCCTTTTCCTACAATGTTCGCTGTCCCATCAGAAGATTCCTTCGCAATTTGAAATGTCGTCTACAAACTATTTCAAATTGGGACAGTCGAAGATTTTGGCGTTTGTTAAAGGGTTAACAGGCCTATGAAAGGCCCTGCAAGCAATTTTCCCCCGAGATTTAGTTTCGTACAACAGAGAGGTGTTAATAGCCTGGAATTGCCTTTGACGACTAAACTAGTTGGGTCTGAACGCCTGGTCTAACGTAACAAAAACTCTACCAAACTTAATAAGTACGTGTAGAATTACAACAACGTGTTCGTTATTTCACCATCTAATTGAGGAAACGCTCGTTTGCTTTACGTTTGCATGACAATTTTTTCGAACTGCGAAAGTTTATGGTAGTGCGTCGCTCCTCCATAAAGAGATGAACATGTTACTACACCGGGTCTGTTTGGATGAAGTCTTAAGACTTTTTTTTTATATGTGAACAACGTAAGAAAAACATGCAGCCAGACCGGCACTCGAACCTTGGACCACCACAAATTGTGCAAACGTTTTACTGATTGAGCTTTCAAGCCATCTAAAACATCTTGCTCTACCTTGTAATCCCAGACCCCTATTAAATACCCATACGATTGAAATGCTTCTAGAATTTGCTAGGAACAACATTCGTTTAGGGAACGACACTGAAGAATATATCATTGAAGCTATCGTGGGCCATTTTCGTTGGGAGCCAATGTAGCCAAGGTGAGAAAAAGACTCGAACCCGGGACCTCCACAAACCGTGCAACAGCTCTACCGACAGAGCTTTTAGATAACCTTACACATTTAACACACTCTTGCAAATTGACACCCCTGCTACATATTAACAAAACTTCACTTAAAGAGATTAAAGCAAATAGATTTGCGTGTATTGCCATAAACAAAATACATATATATGAGAACTACAATATGTATCATTTACCAATCCAACGAAAAATGAGGGGCAATTCTTTACAAAGTCCTATTGATCCATGATATTAACAAAAACAGACGGCTTTAACATAAGATTGCAATTTGTATGTATTTTGCTAGTTTGTGTGATGTCCGAAAAGTTATATTTGCCGGATATTCGGGTTACTGGGAAATTCCCGATATATGGGCGATTTTGTGACCCCGACCCATTCGTTATGAGTGCCCTGTACTGTTTTTATTCATATTCATGACAGATAACGAGTATAAAACATTCACCAAACCCGCTCCTTAAATTGATATTTCCATCTCTCTCCTCGTAGTCTCTTGTTATGATATATTTTCTACAAGGTTTTGTACAACGCTGGCTTTTAAGAAGGCATCACGTATTCATCTGCGAACTCCAACAAATTGCAAAGATTAGAAGTAAAACAATGTAAAAACAATGTATATGTTCCGTTAATGAAATACATGTACAATGATTCAATCAATACCAAATATATATGTATATGAGTGTATTATATGAACAATCGAAAATATTCAAAGATAAAGCAGGCTTTGTTCGTGAGAGTAATAAAATTTTCCCAAAACAAACTTTGTTTTAAATAGTAGACTATTTCATGATTTTATTTCAGTGACTTTGGGATCATATTCTCTTACTACGATTCAAAGAATCCCGATGCTATATAGGTGTTTTATACAACTTTTGAAAGTATTCAAAAATAAGGGAGGCTTTGTTCATGAGAGTAATGACATTTTCTCAAAAACACATCTTATTGCTTTAAGTAGTAGATTATTTCATGATTTTGTTTCAGTGAATTTGTGGTTCTATTCTCGCCTTCCATGAATAGTCGATCTAAGAGTCGCCTTTTTTTATCAATGTTTAAGTTATTTTTCAAATTCAAATACAATCTTTTTAAAATGATTATCTCACAGGTTAAAGATTTGATCTTGATTATACTGATAAGATGACCTCACAGATCAAAAGAGTTATATTAAACTAGATTAATTATGCACGTATTAACCTTTTTTATGGTCGTGAGTTGGAGATCCACAACATTTTTGTTGCAAAGTAAATCAGAAAATACGGTTTATTTTGTAAACAATAATCTAACCTTGAAGTACCCAAGCAGTTTCCACTTTTGCTTTTTGAAAGTATTCTGCTGGAAGACGCAAACATGTGACGCAATGTGGTAATAAGTTAATAGAAAACAAAACACAGCGCACCACTTTTGGCAAAATAATCTTCACATGAATTAGATATATAAAATGGGTGCCATATCAGTATAACGAGAAACGAAAGATACTGCAACGTATGTACTCTAAATGACTAAGAGAATGAAACCATCTTACATTAATATGTCCTTATTCCAATGATCTTAGGCCAACTTATGTTAGATCTTCAAAACGATAAACTAATCATCCAAATATGTTTAAATTCAAACAATTATTCAATACCGACAAGAAAGTCATTTCGCATCCGACTACCCAGTTACTACAAACACGTATTCAAATCAAGAAGAAATATCTTATCTATAGAACAATAGACCATTCCAGAAGCACTTATCATAATCAAACCTCTCTCACAAAATTCATTTCTTGTCCTTTTTGTCTATCTATGTTGTTATGTTTGATGCAATTAAAATAAATATGGAAATAGTGTCTACCATATCCATCACATGTAATTGTATGTGTATTGACTATGAGCTAGTGTGTTTCATGTCTCAATAACACCATGTTATGTTATGTTACGTTATCAATTAATTTCAGAAGCCAATCACTCACTCATTGCTTCACTCATAAAAACTAGTTTGTATCACACAAGTTGTAAGAGTTCTCGGATTTTAAAACTGTTTTTAAATTCAATTTTGTTAAGGGAATTCGTTATCAATCACTCAATTTTCATCAAACTGAATTAAGAAAATGAAATTTGATATTTAGATAGAAGCTGTGGCTGCAAACCCCAAAGGAGACCGCACATCTAAATTTGACGGAGGTGAACCGTATCTTTTTTTAGTTTTAAATCAAATGTTCCTAGCTTCACAATTCCAAAATGGTTGCCATATAAGATTAAATTTTCTAAATGAACTGAATTAATACTGTATTTGCAAATCTTAGCATTGCGTCACATCGATACGACAATTGCTTTATGATCCATTTCGATTGCAAACTCCGAGTTATGATGTGTTTATATGGAACTTAATGCCGACTCAACAATATTTCAGTTATTATACGGCTTTCGAATATTCGTCAGTTAAAGTCAAAGGTCTGCTACGTCTTGGCCCGGGAACACTTCTACAAAACCTCCAAGCTGTGATGTCGGGACTGAACCCAGGACCCTTCTGTCACAAATCCAACACCTTAACCACTGGCTAGCACAAGGACCCTTCTGTCACAAATCCAACACCTTAACCACTGGCTAGCACAAGGACCTTTCGAATGTGTAAACATACTGGTTGTTCCATTCAGGTTATAATTCATTTATCCTAGTTTCGAATGTGTAAACATGCTGGCTGTTCCATTCAGGTTATAACTCATTTATCCTAGTTTCGAATGTGTAAACATGCTGGTTGTTCCATTCAGGTTATAACTCATTTATCCTAGTTTCGAATGTGTAAACATGCTGGTTGTTCCATTCAGGTTATTACTCATTTATCCTAGTTTCGAATGTGCAAACATACTGGTTGTTCCATTCAGGTTATAACTCATTTATCCTAGTCTCGAATTGTTTGACACTCGAACGATTCACTTTTCACTAAGATGACGTTCAACCACTTACTTTATTGAGAATTTTATCCTTTTGTTTCAACGTTGTCTACTGTTTATGCCACTATTGTTGTCTGTTATTGTTGTATCTTTTGGACCAGTCACAACTTTCATTGGGTGGGTTGGTTTGAATTTCTTAACATAAAACATTTTTGAACCACACTGACTATCATATAGTATATTATAATGCCGAAGAATATGGTGAGTAAAAGAAATAACCTAGCTAGGCGTTATCTTTCGTTACAGTACAACAAGCACATACGGATGTCTTGCGAATTAATTCATATCGTGTTCAGCAAAGTAAAAGTAGGCGATATTGATGACAGATCATACACCGAGGTCATAGAAAGGTGAACAGTATTGACCAACCCTGAAAATGCTTGTTGTGGCCTTTGGCATACTGGTTCTTTGGTACTATTGTATTCATGTTCGACTCCGGATCTAGCTAAATTACGAATATTCCTTTTAGTTTCTGACCGTAAGTCTTAGTTTTAATTGAACAGTACTAAAACATCGATCAGCCATAAACGAGAACAAATGAGTCTTATACATTAGGTCATAGATCGTCTGTCATATTTCGAGGGGTTGGTGACGTTTATTACCCACAGAGCACAAATCTTAAATTCGTTTTTAAGGCAAACCTCAAACTATCGGTTATAATCAAAGGGAGATAACCAAGACAGTACGTATATACATCGTAAAATAAAACTTCCTTATACCAGAAACTTTGATTATGTATAATTGAACTCATAATGTTTAGAATAGTTTAGATTGAACCCATTACCAAACAATAACGACATTTGACGACTTTGATGCAGACGACTCTGGTAAGCATTGTGGGCAAAGAGGAAATTGCTCTTAACGAGCAATTTCACATTTTCCCACAATGTTTTCTGCCCTACCAGAAGATTATTTTTCAACTTTATCACATTTTGAAATATCGTCTGCAATCTCTCTTTCAATTTGGGACAGTCAAAACGTTCGCGTTTGGTAAAGGGTTAAGGAGAAATCGATCGTTGTGAAAACACATATTTCGTCACAACGATTTTAATGTCTTAAGTATCTAATATGTATACAAATTCTATAAATGTCTTATCTAGGATAATTGGAATCAGTGTAGACTGCTAGTTATACCTCAGCAATAATGATAGTAATTTCATATCAAAATCCGACACTATCTTTATAACAAGATGAAGGCATTTCCTAGCAATGCTTCAAAGAAATAGTAAATTGGCTATGGAGTCCAAATAAACTAATTGTACGATATTATACCCAAAACAAATATAGTTTCGGTGGATATTATTTATGTCAGTAAAAAGATATTTACGTTTCATTATTTGTAAAGTCTTAAACTAGCTCATGATGATTCTTGGAGATAAACTTTAATATCTAATCCTGTTCTGGACCAGCTTTAATTCAAATTAATACTCCCAAATCTACAAGAGCGACATTTTTCGTTTATATTTCAAATATAAACCCTATTTTGTGAGCAATCTTCGTCAATGATCTAAATAGAGCCGTCAAAATATGATTTTTCATAAACGGTATTTAAGACCTGTGATATGCCTCTGAAATCTACACCTGCGATTCAAGGTTTAGAAAGTGTTTAAGGATTTTAACGATTCAAGTTTTATTAAAAAGTAGATATCACATTCATATATCTTTATTTCAAGCACGATACAAGTAAACAAATGTACAGTCATATTCTGTTGTTATCATGTAACCCTCACATCTTATTTATATAGGGTTTTAACATCGTGTCAACATTATTTCAGTAATGTTGCGATGCCCGACTCCTAATGATGGAAGAAGACCCCATACTCAGCTGCCCACAAGGGCTAGTCAAGCCCGGTAGAACCATCGGCACTCCGTAAGTCAGTCGGGAGACTGTCTCTCATGAAATTTTTAATGCCGTCATCAGGGTATGAACCCATGCGGAAAGGGGCAACCATTACATCTTCGTTATTCCTTAACATACCCTAGTTTATAGGGTAATCAAGTTCGACGGAGCCTAAATCAATATGTGTCTTTAAAGGGTAGTTGAATACCGCATTATCAACTAGCATCACTTCATTTGACAAAGGTTGGATAAGTTAGACATATTTTTTACTTATAAAGTTCAATGCCAACATGGGTTAAGGACGTTCTCGGTAGTTTTATCTGCGCACTTGATCTGCGTATTCAAGGGAGATGATAATATGTTACCGATGAGGTACTTGCATAGTAGTCGGATAAACCTTTTTTATTCGGATGAAACTTACTGTATGCATATTTTTTCAAAGAATAATCATATTATCCATACAACTTATAAAGTTTATTAACATTATTATATATTTCTCATTCATATTAAGCCCCCAGCTTCTATTTTTCAAGTTTAAAGTTATTTTAATCGTTTTTGTAAATGTTTTTCAAATACGGTTACCATGGAAGCTGTCATTTTACAGAAAAACTAACTCTCCAACATATACGTTTTTTTAAATTTTGTATTTCAAGATTAAAATTTTCTTCACATACTGAAAAAAAAGAAAATTCTATGAAAGGAATGTTTAAATATCTTTATTTATTTGCAATATACATATCAATTTTCATTGTTTTTTGTCGAATACAAAACTTTGAAAAACTGATTTGAA
>OX401405.1:1314954-1362454 GCA_947846245.1 Cerastoderma edule
AAACAAAATGAATGTTTGTTTCAGAATACGTAGCACGGAAGCACCTTGCACGTGGTAAGTTGACCCATTTCTTGATCATATTATGTTCATTCGTCGTTTCGTAACAAAAAGGACACGCTAAGATCTGCGTACGGTACAAGTCTAGATCAACCAAGCCTGTGGGGAAACAATACCAACAATTATCTCCTAATCTGGAGAATAATCTCTGGATGTGTCTTCACTGATTAGCTGGTAGGCTCTATATATTCTGATCTGAACAAAACAGAACAGAACAGATCATGTCTTTTATTACAATCAGATATTAACAAAATACAACATAGCATAGGGAAAGGGCAAAAACCAAATATAACAAATCATTATAAAATTCGTTAAGCGTTCGATCTTTATCTTGATATTACGACTAGTCATCATGTATTGGACATTTGCCAGAAAACAGAAAAACACGTTGCGTCAGATATAAGCGGTTCATGACACATATACGTGATGCAAGAAAACACTGTACATTACGAATAGACACATTGCTCATATCGAACTAGTTCCCTAATACATGTATATATTCATGCGAACATATTACATAGAAATTGTATAACACCATTAAATGAAAAGCTCTTCTGTAAATCCATGTCTTTGTTAAAATGCTATGTTTATACTGCAATAAATCTGATCATTTAATGTTATGTTGTGTTATGTTATGTTATGTTATGTTATGTTATGTTATGTTATGTTTTGATCACCACGTCCAAGCTGATCAGATTTGGGTTACCTTGTGTTTTTGCAATTGATCTCGAAATTGTTTTATATCAAGCACCCACAACATAGTATTTAATTCATATATTTTGAAATGTTGGATGAAAGCCATGATATTGGAGGATCATACCCTTAATCGTTACTCATCGGGTATTTCCGTGACCTCAGAAATGCACTATGGATATATACATATAGGGTTACACGATTTGTGTCCCGGCTAATACCATATTTCCTGTACGCTTCCACGTTTAATACTCCAATGAATACAGGAAATATTGAACAACATTTAAAGTCATTTCCTATTTTGGTGACTCATACGTAAAATAAAAGTGACGTTATATATTGTGATAAATTGTTATATCCTTAATCAAGTTAGATGATTGTTTATATACATGTACTGCATTTGACAATTTCATTTGAAAACGAAGGTGCAACAACAGTAGACTTACATGAAGAAATATGGCGGCTTCCAGATCATGTCAGAGGTGATTTTATTGGATAAATCCACTGAGTTCATCGTGATACAAATTGGCTCAGTGTCTGTCGGTCAAAATCACAAAACCCTTCCCCATGGTAAATTTGAAGTCTAGAGACAGGCAGCCACCTAGTTGACTAACGGAATGTCGATGGTTCCGACTTCCTTACATATGTTTAATCCATTACCAAATAATAACGGCATTTAACCAGTTTGTTGCAGACATCTCTTGAAAACATTGTGGGAATAGGAGAAATTGCTCTTAACGAGCAATTTCTCCTTTTCCCACAATGTTTTCTGCCCTACCAGAGGATTATTTTTCAATTTGACCACATTTTGAAATATCGTCTGCAAACTCTTTCAATTTGGGGACGGTCGAAAAGTTGGCGTTTGGTAAAAGATTAAGGGTATCTAGTTATTAGTCTTATTTTATCCATTATGAGCATGGCATCACGAAATATTTAACAAAAATGTTGATGCGATATGAAAAAAGATAAAACAAAACCGAGTATATCGAAGGGGAGAAGTGTTTCAAACGCGTAGAGAAAATTTAATTTTACATCAATGGAACAAGGAAGTCTTATTTCACTTGACCCTTCACTCGAAAATACCCTTGACATTACTGCTACGGAAATCTTTAGAAACGACTGTGAGAAACGGATCAATTACTCCTAATGTACAATTCATTCTTTCGCCACGATTGTTTCTCTATGTCTACATATTCAAGATGCTGAACTCTTTTATTTTCATTAAATGATGAAGAATTAACGGTGACATAGTCCTTTGAAATTTCATAACATCAATTGTTTTACACATGGCCTGTAGATATCAATTAAGTTTGTGATGACCGTGCAGCCCAAACAAGATTTCCTTTGTTTGCAGACTGTCGTGAGAGTTACGATCACGAGTTCCACATAGGCAGAGACGAGTTTATCGTAGCTATAGTTGGTGCTTGTATCGTATCGATTGCTGTTGGCGCCTTGCTATGTCATGCGTATCACACAACTAGACCATGGACCCCGAGACTTGCAGGAACGTTACGGCGTATCCTTAACAGTGTGAGATGGTAGGTAGATTCATTTTGTAATTATCTTTTAACATTGCAAGAAGGAGTGGGACGAATAATTAAATCTTTATTCGACTATGAATTTATTACTTTTCGAATATTTTCGATTTTATAATTGGTTTTAATGTCATAATGGTTTGGGAATCCGAATAATGGTAAACTTATCCTTTGACTGATGAACTCTTTGGAATTGTTTACATGTCTTGAACCATGTTTACATATGCATGTGATGACAGAGTAAGAATGACCATTGAATCATTCAATATACATGCAATTGATGCATTCAATCAATCAATCAAACTACCTATATATTTATCAACTTATCAAGCAATTAATCAACCAACCAACCAACCAACCAACCAACCAACCAACCAACCAACCAACCAACCACAACCAACCAACCAACCAACCAACCAACCAACCAACCAACCAACCAACCAACCAACCAACCAACCAACCAACCGTTCAATCAATCAATCAATCAATCAATCAATCAATCAATCAATCAATCAATCAATCAATCAATCAATCAATCAATCAATCAATCAATCAATCAATCAATCAATCAAATCAATCAATCAATCAATCAATCAATCAATCAATCAATCAATCAATCAATCAATCAATCAATCAATCAATCAATCAATCAATCAATCAATCAATCAATCAATCAATCAATCAATCAATCAATCAATCAATCAAATCAATCGATCGATCGATCAATCAATCAATCAATCAATCAATCAATCAATCAATCAATCAATCAATCAATCAATCAATCAATCAATCAATCAATCAATCAATCAATCGATCGATCGATCGATCGATCGATCGATCAATCAATCAATCAATCAATCAATCAATCAATCAATCAATCGATCGATCGATCGATCGATCGATCAATCAATCAATCAATCAATCAATCAATCAAAAAACCTGGTTTGTCAATTAAATCAATCAATCAATCAATCAATCATTTAATTAATCATTCAATAAATCAGTTGACCAATCAATCAATAAACCAATTGATCAATTAATTTAATCAATCAATTAATTAAGCAGTCAATAATTTCTTCCAAGTGGAGAAGCGGTCAACCAAGCGATTGTCAAAGGGGCGAATACAGTTGAGATTCATGAAGAGACGTCGGTCAAAATGCCGGACGGTAAGGATCAAACCACCGACTCCAACGTCACGGTGAATACCGCCCTGTTACACGAAACAACCTGCAGACCGAAAAACATCATCCCCACAAGCCCAGCACAGCCTCCACAATTTGCTCCGGGATGACAGGGCTTTTGTCCGTATGGGGATTGAACAATGTTCCATGTCTCATATAAATCATGCCCATCACACTGGATTTCAAACAGTATATCGGCTTTTCTTTATGGGAAGAGTTTCCTGGGTAGCGTTTTGATAAACATATTATGATAAAAAATACTAACCCTTTACCAAACGCCAAATTTTCGACTGCACCAACTTGAAATAGTTTGCAGACGACATTTGAAAATGCGATGAAATTGAAAAATAATCTTCTGATAGGGCTGAAAACATTGTGGAACAAGTTGAAATTGCTCGTTAAGGGCAATTTCTCCTTTACCCACAATGTTTTACTGAGTTGTCTGCAACAAACTGGTCACATGCCGTTATTGTTTGGTAATGGGTTAAGTTCTAAACAACATTTCCTGTCATTTTGGTTATTGAGATAATTAATATTGTAAAGAAACACATCATTGGAGGGATTTCAGAGACACGCTTCCAATGGTGTTATATACATGTATTACAATGTTGAACTGTTGTAAACAATCCTATGTATTTCAGTTTATTACTAACGCAAATATTTCCCCTAATCTGTTTAGTAAAACGCTACCCTGGTCGTATGATATTTTTAAATCTTTATTTCCTTCAAATGTGAAGCTTACAAAGGGTTACAAAGAAATAACATTGGGTTACATACAGTATACGAAAAAACGATTACTATATAATGAAAGGAGAAAAGAAAATGAAAGGAGAAAAGAATAACTTCCTCGCAGCACACATACACACACATGCACAAACAAACAAATAAATACACACATAAACGTTTACCCCTGCACGTATTCACACTCGCATGTAAATTTATATTTCTTGTTTAGTTTATTGTACACACAACACGCATTATGTAAGCATGCATTATCACGGAGCATTATGCCTATGAGCTGAAAACACGAAAATGACAAAATGACCTGTACAAATGGAAAGTATTTTTTCTCAGGCTCGACGTTAATCAAGCTTAATGGCCAACATATTCCCAAATAAGGCATAAACGGATACATATAATTCACAACTATTAAACTACTTTATCTATTCACAAGATGCAATATCATACAATATTGTCGTTATTTACCAACAACTTCCCGTCTCCAACTTAGACACTATACCATATCCTATCAAACTTTACATTACATTATTATAATCCTTCGTTTCAAAAACAGTTCCAGGGTATAGCGATATCCATACGATACAGTAATTTCATGACAAAGAACATATAAGAGGAGAAATGTTAGATGAAGAACAAACTATTTTTAGATCGATTACTTTCACTGATGATTCATTTTCATAAGACGTTGACTACTTTTGAAAATGTATTACTAATTTTAGTTGTTCTGCTTATAATATGCAAAGTAGATGAATTTAGCTAACTTATTCAACATGATAGGAGAGTTTGTAAACATGAGATTAATACATTTTTGTGTAGATTGCCATGAATAATGATACCTTTTCATGTATTTCTTTCTTAATTCTGAACACTTTGAACATAGAAGTATGAAATGATACTTGTTTTTCACTAATCCAGGGGTACAATTCAGAGCAATTCGTTGATTTTGTGGTATGTTATTATGACGACCGACTTCAATGTTAAGAGTCTGTGTAGAAGTACGTATTTCAACTAAAGCGTTTCTATATTTTCCCTCTTTGATACAACCCAATTACTTTTCAACAATGAATGCATGTTTATATAAACCCTAGATTTTTAATCCGGACTAGTTATTGCTTGACACTACCCATCTTGAAGCATACATTATGCAGTTTTCAAGTGTCAATTGATACCCATTACGAAAATGTTGAGCAACATTGTCAACGTGAATTTGATAGATAGATATCTTATATTTGACCACCACACATGTGTATAGTCATTTTTACAATACAAACAAATAAACATACAATATATACAGGTCAATAATAAAAAATACAATTGCATACATTTTAAATAATTACTTCCATTTCAATGTGGATGAACTACATAATTAATTAGGTTATATTATAAATGCGTGAAAGATATTCTTTCTTTAAAAGCGAATTTAAGATATATTGCCAAACTTTTATCGCATGATTTTAATAGTTGTTTGAAATTAAACATGCTTGGTCTTTTATAATAAAACTCATTTATGTATTTCTTTCTTATAGAGATATACTGTGGACATTTCAAAACAAAATGATTCTCGTCTCCAACGTCTCCATTATTGCATATTTGGCATATCCGTTCATTTCTCGGTATTCGTTGAAGAATATATCGACATGTTTGAATTCTCAAAGATTGCGAAGATGTTCTTATCCTAGATTGTGTGTAAAGGTTGTGTGTAAAGAAGAAAGCCCATCCCGACACGTGAACAAAACTGTATATGTATGTACATGTATAATTAATTTATGTTTGTATATTGTTCTGTTAAGTGTTCTTGTATTCATGTTATACACAAACCTCCACTCAAATTTCTGTTAAGACAAATTTATCATTCACAATAAAATGTGTAATCACATAGTTCGTAGTCTTTTCTAAAATGGAACTAAATATGTTTTCTAATCGCCCATTAGCAAACAATAACGACTTTCGACCACTTTGGTGCAGACGTCTCAGGAAAACATTGTGGGAAAAGGCGGAAAATGCTCGCGACGAGCATTTTTTTTCTTTTCTCACAATGTTTTCTGCCCTATCAGAAGATTATTTTCCAATTTAATCACGTTTTGAAATGTCGTCTGCAAACTCTTTCAATATAGGCAAATTTGGTGTTTGGTAAAGGGTTAAGTTTATGGAGTCAACTTGCAACATAAAATGTCATCGAAATATTCGCGAGTGACTTCCATAGTAGGCTTATATAAGATCTTTAATCATGTACTCATAAAAACCATGCTGAAGATGGTATGTCGTGATATATTATGCTGAAGATGGTATGTCGTGATATATTATGCTGAAGATGGTATGTCGTGATATATTATGCTGAAGATGGTATGTCGTGATATATTATGCTGAAGATGGTATGTCGTGATATATTATGTCTTTTTCAGTTATATTTTAATCAAATCATCCTAAAACCGCTTTGTGTTATATTTGTAAAAATACAAATCTTATGAATCAATGAAGCACTCGTAGACAAGCACATCAGTGGGGCGCATTTCAACCCCCACCCCTGCAAAAAAATAAAGAAAAAAAGCAGTTATTGACATCCTTATAAATCGCGGCAGACTGTGGCAGTTGTTTTTGTTCTTTTTTTGGCATTTTCGCCTCTTCTTTAAATACATGCATATCTGCTCTTGCATATCATGCACCTCGTGTATGAAAGCTAAAAATATTATTTACACTTTACCAAACGCCAAATTTTCGACTATCCCACATTAAAAAAGTTTGCAGACGACATTTCATTGTGGAAAAGAGATAAATTACTCGTTAAGAACAATATCACCGTTTCCACAATGTTTTCCATATTCGTCTGCAACAAATGGGTTAAATGTCGTTATTGTTTGAAAATTTAACGTAAAATGTGGCTAGTCTTAGTCCGAATGATCCAGACGTAGATATTTCATGTCACGCATTTACAGCTTGGATCATCCGAGTTAGGCTAGCCAAAGACCTAAAAACATGTTTATTAGGTCTTTGGGCTAGCCTGTGAAAACTTTAATATGTCCGAAACGGCCGAAACGTATCGATATTTCACGTGACGATCCGAGGGTGACTTCCCTTTGTGTAAATAGACGCATTTTCATGCAAGAATGAGCAGAGTTCCGGGTTGTTGCTTACCGTGTTATTAATGATACGACTCAATCGATATTTCCACTGTAAGTTACTAGAACATTTCATAGGCTCAATTATACACTACCGCCCTTACTGTCAGACATACAGAAACAGACTACTATACGCTCAGAACTTCGTCAAAATGGAACTGAAGGGAAGAGTGGTCGTCTACTCCATTCTCGGATGTCCACACTGTATGCGAGCCAAGAATTCGCTTCAGGAGCTCGATATTCCGTTCGTGGATGTGAGTCTGGATCGCTTCCCTCATGCTCGCGTTGATCTACAGATGCGAACACCGAAGCGGACCGTCCCGCAAGTATTCTTCAATGAGAAACACATCGGTGGGAATGACGATCTGCAAGCTCTGGTAAATAATTGTTTTTCATTCTTCAGTTCCTGGTTGTATGTTTGATTTTTTTTACATTGATTGTGAAAGAATCTTGAATGAATCTTTCCAATGTCTCTCTCACAGGTTCTTGAAACCACAGGGGTATATGGCACAATACCTTTAACACTATATATACACAAGGGAAACAACTTCAAAGAGAAACCAGTTCTGACGTTCCGCGCTTATCAGTCTGTAATTTTTCATACGATCGCTAGTCTGTTAATTCTCTATATGTCCCGCATAGCCAAATGATTTCTGCGTCCAACGATACCTCTCTCAACAAGATCGGTCCAGTCAACCCGGAGTAATCTGCGACGACACACGATCTTTTTTTTCGAATTTTGGTCATTGGGAATAGATCTTTATGTAATTTTAAACAAGTAAGTATAAACTGTGCATAGCACCATTCAAAAAGCGTGGAACCATGCTGTATTTAGACATGTTAACTTTAAACCAATCATATCGCTTTGTTCAAATGAATGATGAATATTCAAAGATTGTTGTATAAATTGACAAAATGGAGTAGGAGTAAAGAATAATTGTTGGATATATGTTGAACATAGTGTGCAGGTTAGAATTTTGAGTTAGGATCCCTACCAATAGTTTTTTTTTGTATGCTGATAATTCCCAAATCAAATTCGAAAAAAAATATCGCGTGTCGTCTCAGATTTCTCCGGGTTTACTGGACCAATCCTGTTGAACGCAGAAATCATTTGGCTATGCGGGACTTATAGAGAATTGACAGACTAGTGATCGTATGAAAATTACGTACTGATAAGCGCGGAACGTCAGAACTGGTTTCTCTTTGAAGTTGTTTCCCTTGTGTATATATAGTGTTATTACAGGTATTATGACATATACCCCTGTACTTTTGAGAAAATTATCTTTCCCATGCTTTATTACAGTCACCTACTCTTGTTTTTTAATTGGATCAGTTTTTAAATCCTTAATGAAGTAATGAGTCAAATTGCAGTTGGTTTCAGTCTGTTGATGTTTTCAGCTTAAAGATAAAGAGAAGTTGGAAGAAGCCCTAGATATCCTGAAAACCATGCCACCAGGATCTGACGCACCACCAATACCAGATCCGAGCACAGCCGTGCAAAGTTCAGGTAACATTGAGATCTTACCTTGTACATTCCTGATATAGATCCATTTATGGCAGACCCATTCAAAACTATTATTAAACAAGAGAGATTCTCATATGGTTCTTATCAGGTTTGTCATTAAGATCCGGCTGCCGGCCAATTCAACAGCTTCAAATGACCTTTCGGTAATCTCAAATAACACAAAAATATAAAAGGATGGTCATTAGAAGGAGTAAAAACACCTAATTTTTGTTGGATGTTTGCTTAATTGGCCTCCTCATATTGACAGTTGACTTCTTACTGCAAATATTAATGACAATTAATTAATCCCTGGGTTCTAATGCTTATTAAGTAATTTGAGACTTTAGTTTAAGGACTTCACAAACAGGAAGCAATTCCTATATATATAGGCTATAACATTTAAACCTTAAATTGGGTAGATTTCAATGGGGTATTTATTCATTTTTCCAAATTGGCTGTAAAACCATCTGCAAATCATTTTGGATAGTGAAAAACTGGTCCTAATATGCATTGAAACCCCCACTCCTTTGATTTTCTTATACCATGTACCTATTAAAGGTTGTTGATAAAAGAAATGTTTCACTTTAACCCATTAGCAAACAATAAACACATTTGACCAGTTTGTTGCAGATGACTCAGAAAAACATTGCAGAAAAATGTGAAATTGCTTTTAAAAAGCAATTTCTCCTTTTTCCACAATGTTTTATGCCCTATTAGAAGATTATCTTTCAATTTCTTCGAATTTGGAAATGTCGTCTGCAAATTCTTTCAATTTGGGACAGTAAAAAATATCTCGTTTGGTAAAGGGATAAGGTGGCTGCTTATCTCCTTACACTACATTACCTCATTTTGCTGCTTAGAATTTTAGAAACCACTGTGTCTAAAGGAAAGATGATTAAATTGCTCTAAATGAGCAATAAGTCAATTTGTCACAATGGTTTTAACCAAAACTTACCCAGATTCATTAGAATATTTTTTCATGCCATACTGTAACTTGTCTGCTGTTGTTTTCAGTTTGGCTAGGTCACAAATTGTCATATGGGGGGAATAGGATTGTCAGGTATGTTTCTAATTATAGTAAATGTTATGCTGATGTAACTGTCAACTCTTTATTAACCCTTTACCAAACTCCAAATTTTTTACTGTCCCAAATTAAAAGAGCTTGCAGACGTCATTTCAAAATGTGATGAAATTGAAAAACAATCTTCTGATATGGGAGAAAATATTTTATGAAGAGCAATAATTATTTCTCCTTTTCCCACCATGTTTTTCCAGAGTTGTCTGCAACTAATTGGTCAAATATCATTATTGTTTGGTAATGGGTTGGGTAAAAGGACAATATTACAATCATACAAAGTTGAATACGCTTTCTGATCATAAGAGATACAACGCATTGGAAGTTATGTTTCAAATGACTTTTGGTAAAAGGAGAAATTGCTTACTCAAAGATTCTATGTATAGTTTTATCTAGATACGATGTCGTAACGTCTTGTGGCCGCTATCTGGTTACCAACGACGTTACGATTCCACGCTCATCACTTGTTGGAGCAAAATCAATTTTAACAGCCACATGATAGATAACCTTTTTATGATAACCCTAGCATAGTATTGTCTAAAATATCAAATCAAACAGCTTGATAGAAGCTAAAATTTCTTAATAAAGTTGTATTTCTTAATTGTTTGTGAAATTTAGTGAGAAACAAACCGTTAGTGGCCATTTTGATTTTTTCTCAACTTCTCGCACTTTCTGCTTTAAAAATATGGTAATTACCCACTGAACATGAAGGGCTCATCCAATGAAAACACATGTTTTTCCCGCCTTTTTTACAACCTTACTACAACTTCAAAATATGGAATACCCCTACAGGTTTAGCTGCACCCAATTTGGTTGTCAATTGTTGCAGGATAGTCCTGGATATCCAAATGAAAACCGGAAGTGATGGATTTGAGAAATAAAATGTATAAAGATACGAAAAATGCTTCTGTTCTCTTAAAATAATGGAAAAATATTAACTTTTGGACTCTGAGGTATGAGATTATATGCATATGTTTAATCAGGTGAAGTTTTGTTGCATTTAGTTGCCCCATTTTTGAATTATCGTAGCGGTTGTGATACACAACCTGCCTGCTCCAAAGAGCTAAGAGGGCGGATTTACTACCGTGTCCCAAACAGGACACGGTAGGAACATTACTTCTAAGTTTTATCATGACCACTCTTGGAAAAGGAGTTTTTGCTATAGATGTGCAAGCTTAGATGAATGAAATAGTATTAAAGTAGAGTTTCTAACCTTCTTGATTAGAAAGTATTCTGTATATGTCACATGTAGTAATTTTTAAAGGGACATGTCCAGTTCCTATTTCAAAACTGAAATGGTCAATGTCAAACTTTTTTGGAAATGATGATTACTACGAGTTCTCACAATATAGTGCCATATTAAAAAGAAATAAAGAAGTAGTACAGAACTTAACAAGAGAAGCATATCTTGACTCATGTAAGACTATAATTTCTTACTTTTCTACTCACTCCGAATAGTTAGTTAACACTTTACCAAACGCCAAATTTTTTACTATCCTGAATTGGAAGAGTTTGCAGACGATATTTCAAAATGTGATGGATATGGAAATCATCTTCTGATAGGGCAGAAAACATTGTGGGAAAAGGAGAAATTGCTTGCCACGAGAAATTTCTCCTTTTCCCACAATGTTTTCTAGAGCCGTCTGCAACAAAGTGGTTAAATTTCGTTTTTGTTTGGTAATGGGTTAAACGATATTGTCTCTTTAAAATACCTGTGAAGGATAATTGTGTTAAACATAATTTTTACCTTTACTGGTATTTGACAATGTCCCATTTTCTACCCTTGGTTGATAAATGATAGGGTTACCCAGAAAAATTGGCTTATTAAATAGATGTCCTTTATAGTTGAAACACTGCTGTAGTGGTGTAAAATTGAAATGAAAGTATATCCTGAATTCTTGTATTGAACAGATCCAGGAGACATTGAGTGTGAGCCAGATGAGTATGCAGAACTGGTGAAAGCTCTCAGAGCCTCTGGAATCATAAAGGACCACAGGTCGGGTTTACGCAGCTATAAAAAATCATTCACTGGAAAAGATTTTGTTGACTGGGTTGTCAAGACAAAAGATCTAGGTAATTTAATCCAATTCTCTATAATGTTTGTTGACATATTTCTTTTTCTCGGTTAATATTTTGCCTGATATTTGATTAAGTCATTGCAAGATGATATGTCTGTCTCTTACCATCGAAAAACTGTCTCAAGTTTGATATGCAATTTTTTCTTTGGAAAGAATAATTTCCACTTGTAAGGAACGTCTCTAGTAGGTTTGTTGCATCAACCGCCATGTTATGACTGGAATGCTTTTCAACCTAATTAAACCAAATTACTCTGATTGCTACCCAACAACTTTAAAAAAAGTTAAAACTGTCTTTTATCAGAGTTCAAGGTAAGAGCTGTATTTTCATTCCAAAGTTCTTTATTTCTTCCATAAACCCTATATTGTAGGTATGTAATAAAATCGTCTTATCAAGAGGACTATATTCAGTACTTACTATATAGGCAGAGGTGGCAAAATCTGATTTTGATACAGTGTCATACTTAAAAGTTGTCGTCTGCTGTTGCTTTTTATTTTAGTTTAAACTTATTTATTTTACATCGATTGTGACGGAAGCTTGAAGCTTATTTAATTCACTCTCAATGACTGCTTCCTGGATACTGCACCAGTACTCGCGCCGAGTTGTGGGTTAGCCCCGGCAATTCTCACCTCACCTAACGGGGATTGGAACCCGGAACGCTCAGTGCAAGAGGCTGATGCTCTACCACTGCACCACTGTCGCCCACTTTTTATTTTGACCAGGCCCAAAACCCCAAACGAGAGGAAATGGTTGACAGTTCTATATTCACTTCTAAACCATTATTTGTTTGCAATGTAAGCCATTTTAGTTTGCAATTCCTTTAGGTGTGTATTCATCAATTTATCTACATCAATTGTATTGCTATGTGTATGGTGCCAGTTGCTTGTGTACATACTCAAAAGTTTTAGCCATATTCAGAAAGAATGTATACAACCAAAGGCAATATGTTTTGCCGACTCCCGCTAATAAAGAATTGAATTAAAAAGAAAACGAATTACATTTTAGATTCTCCTTGTTCTTTTACAGAGAGAAGTGAAGCCATCAGACTAGGGCAGGGGCTTATCACACGCCATTTTGGTCACCATGTTAAGAATGATGAGACGTTCCAGGATGCCGATGTCTACTACAAACTTCTGGACGACGATGATAGCACTGCCCTTAATGGGAAAGACCTCTCTGACTGCCAACCAAGGCCTGGTACGTAACAGGAGACAAGTATTTCAACAAAGACAAAGTCTTCATTGAGATTTTAATGTTGTTTTCTTTGAAGTATTTCTCAATGAAAATGAAAGGTCAGGGGTTTAATGCAAGAGTATAGTAACTCCTTCACAAAAGTGAAGGAGTTCCTATAGTCTTGCATTGAACCCTTGATGTGATTCCATTATGATTCCTTGGTAATAACTTCTTGTCTAAAATATTTCGTCTTTCCCATGGACACTCAACAGTGAAGTAATAACATGTATTGGAAACTGCACACATGTTACACAATTTTATCTCTTTAAAGCTGATTCATCTTTCAAGATCCCTCAAAAATTCAAATTTAAAGGTGAAAATGTTTTGACAGTTTTGAATAACAATTTGTTAGCTTTACTTTTCAAAGAATAAGGAGAGCTTTACAACTTGTATAGGTGTTGGCGTCACACCTTTGGGTATTTCATTAACTACTCAACAGAATAAGTTTAATCTGCACAACTGCGTTTAGGGCCATTACACAAGGTCACTTATTAAGTCCCATAAATCTGATAGCAAATTATGCCTCCTTTTGTCAAAGAAAATTTTGGTGAAAGTTTTGCAAACACATTGGTCTCTAATGAACCCCTGAAAGAAATGGGTTTAAACTTCACATATGTGTTCAGGTATCATGATTGAAGGTCATTAACAAATTCCACAAGTCCTGCTTAGATTTTAAACAAAATATGCACATTTTTCTACATAGAAAATATTGGTTTTCTGCATGGCGTCTTTTTTTAGATACAAATTACAGTTCATGGCCTTATACATGTATGTTTTGTTTAATATTTGAGGGCGCCTTCGTATTGACAGCTCTTGTGAGTTGTAATATGAGTAGACAACAATTGTATGTAAAGGAGAAATTGCTTAAAACGAACATTCATGTCAATAGTTTTTAAGATCAAGTATATATAAAGGAATGGGTTATATATTTCAGCTGGGGAACTAGGGGAAGATGTAAGGAAGATGATATTAAAGATCTACAGTAGTTTTCTATCACAGGATGGGAAGGTAGGTAAAATCATAATATCCATTGATAATTCAACCATATTCCCATAAAAGCAGTTGTTTCCTTCGTATTGATAATTTATTCATTGAATGCCTTTTTAATGTCTTTTCTTTAGAAAGCACTTCTTTTGAGTACCAACAGTGTAGGTTTTACTAAATGGTTTATATTAAGTTTAGAGTTTCCTCATCTTTTTAAAGGGGGGGGGGGGGGGGTTACAAGACCCAACAGCCACAACTATGTTGTTTGAAAGCCCAATTTATGAGTTTGAAAGCCCAATTTATGAAGCTTATTAAAGTCTATGCAAAATCTGGGGATCTAAACGACAATTGTGTCATAATAAAACATGAAGCTGTATTGATAGGTAAGTGTACTATACTCATTTAGATATAGAACTATTTTAAAGATCATAATTGAAAAAACAATAGGTACTGTCTGTCATTTCCAACCATTTAGAATGGATATCACTAGCACTTACTCTTTGAGTTTTCATTGAATCATAACAATCTTATCTATAAGTACTTACAACACAGGGTTTGATGCAGAATCACCTGCTTGTATGTTAACCAGGGTACCGTTTTACTAAACAGTTTACGCTTAAGATTTGCGTAAGTCGAAAACAACAATTCCTCTCATTTCAATATTGGACGAAGCAATATTGCAAAGTGACACATCATTGGAATCGTCTCTCCGAGACGCTTCCAATGAAGTGCCACATTGCAACATTGTACTTTCATTGAAGATATTATCCATGTTTATCAATTATGACTTACACAAACATTTTCCGTAAGTTGTTTAGTAAAACGGGCCGCAGATGTCTATATAAATCATCTTGAATCTGACCAATACCTTGTGTATTTATTCCAGAAAGTGAATTATGAAGGAATAGGAACCAGCGATGAATTCTCTCGTTATCAACGCCTTACGAAGGAGCTGGTTCGAGTCCAGCTTCAGGACGCAACCAGGGAGGAGAAACTGGCCTTCTTCATCAACATATACAACGCTCTTGTTATCCATGCTAATGTCACCATGGGACCACCTGTCAATCTCTGGCAACGATACAAGGTACTCCATAATGTTAACCCATAGATTGCTGAATAATCTTTCTAAAAATAGATTTTTGTGTTGTCTGGTTTCCAAAACCATAAATATCTGCTTAAAATCATATAAATATCATCAAGTGTAATTGTAAATGGTTATGGACATCTGACATTGTGATATAGATGAGGTTTATTCCAATTTAGGGGTCCTGTGTGACCCAGTGGTTAGTGTGGCAGACTTACAGCTAGGGTATCCCTGGTGTGAGCCCCATCAATGCCCTTGGTTTTGTGGGAGTGTCCTTTGGCTAGACACCTCAGGATCCTAGCCTAGCACTGGTAAATCCAGGAAAGCTGTAACATAAGTGAAATATAGTTGACACAGCATTATGCCCCATATAAACAAACAAATCACTCTCATTTCAGTTTTTTAACACAGTGAAGTATCTACTAGGTGGACATGCATATTCACTTCAGGATATTGAGAATGGAGTCTTGAGGGCTAATCGAAAAGGAGTTGGTAAGAATTTTGAAATTGTGCTTATTTCAATACCTTTATCAAAAACAATTGTCTCAGCACTGATAGCCTATTTACCAAAATATTTTTAATTTAAAGATAAGATATTTGAAATTGAAAGAACATTTTAATTATAATCATTGGGTTTTATAATGCATCAAGAATTTTTCAATTATGTTGCAATGCTTGGCTCATCATTGATAGAGGAAGACCCCTCACTTTATTACCCATAAGATCCAATCAATATGGATAGAACCATTGGCTGGTCCAAATTGAAAGTAGCATTAATTGAGTGAAAATAGCATGAATGATATACATTTCTTTATGTAGGGTAGAAATTTTTGTGATAATGGAAGAACTGCACAGTTTTTATTTTTTTATATTTTTTTTCCAAGTGTTTATTGAAACCACTGAAACAGATGAATCACATTGAAGTATAAAAGGGTTATTTACTAATGTTTGTTTTCAGGAATGTTTACGAGACCATTTGGATCCAAGGACCCTCGTCTAGAGATAGCTCTAGAGACTCATGAACCACTGATCCATTTTGCGCTGGTGTGTGGTGCTAAAAGCTGTCCTCCAATCAAAACATACTCGGCAGATGTAAGTTTCTCTTCATCTAGGCTTAGATGCAATTAACACATATATGTATTTTCTCTTTAGATAAATAGGGAAATCCCCTGATTTCTCATACAACAATATAAAAAGAACCAGATCTCTCTTGTATCTGTTAATAGATTTGGACAATAAGTCAATGATCGACATATGATTACTTAACCCACTTGAAAATCTCTGTCTAATCAACCAAAGATGTTACAGCCTAATATCACATGGCTTTGTTTCAAACAAGGGAAGAAGCGTTTGTGTGACCAAGTTCTTAAAGTTGCATACACAGAATTTGGGTGTCCTGGCTTTTAGCCCTGCTGGTGCCTCTAGTTTAGTGAGAGCACCCTTTAGTTTTGTTTAAACTTATGTATTTTACATCAAATGTGAAACAAGTTCTTACATCTTAGATTAATCACTCTTGATTCTGCTTCCTGGATTCATATCGCGACTAGAGAGCCCTAGCCTATTCCTGGTGAATCCAGGAAAGCTGTAACATAACTGAAACAAAAGGTATGTTCACAGGGCATTGAATCCTATATAAAAATTCTAATCAGGGAAGAAATCTTTGAAATAGAGAGAATAAATACCCATCTTTCAAAACATTTTTTTATTCTTAATATGAGGACTATCTTCCTACGTTGGTTTTTATTCCAAACCTTTTCTTCAATTTCATTGAATTGTTTGAAAACATATCATTTAATAAAAAGAACACAGTCATGGCATCATATTTATTCAGTTTAACCCTTTACCAAACACCAAATTTTAGACTGTCCCAAATTGAAAGAGTTTGCTGACGACATTTCAAGATGTGATGAAATTGAGAAACAATCTTCTGATAGGACAGAAAACATTTTGGGAAAAGGAAAAATTGCTCGTTACGAGCAATTTCTCCTTTTCCCATAATGTTTTCTAGAGACATCTGTAACAAACTGATCAAATGTCGTTATTGTTTGGTAATGGGTTAACTAGAAAACATTTATTTTGCTCCAACAGGGTATATATGATCAGTTAAAGTTGGCTGCCGAGTCCTTTTTAGAGGGAGACGATGGCTGCCAATTGGACATGAAGAAAAAACAGATCAAACTCTCCATGATCCTGAAATGGTACAGCGAAGACTTTGGCAAGAATAAAGATGAGGTTGGTAACATACTCAATTATGATTTGGGGTTGATTTAATGTTTGATATGGGATGTAAAGAGAAACAAACATTTCAAGGCTTTATACATAGAGCAAAACTCAATTACAAACGAAAAGCAAAGAGATAAGAAAAATTCGGTATTTAACAATAAGAGAATAAAGATAAAGGCATATGAAAAGTTTGTTTTTATTTTAAAAGAGAAAGAACAACAAGATATCATGCACATTGTCTTCGTAAATAAAATTTAGGAATCGGTACAAGACAAGTATGTCCTTCACAAACATGAAGGGTGTTGCACTGAATCCTCTTACTGTGATTTATATCTGCAGCAAATAGTGTTTGTTTGATTTATATCTGCAGCAGATAGTGTTTGTTTGATTTATATCTGCAGCAGATAGTGTTTGTTAGTAAACCCATTTAATTCCATAAAGGTTGGTGATGAAATGATTGTTAGAATTATCATCTGAATGAATGCTTGTCCCCTCCATCAAATGGAGGCGAACAGTTTTTTAATAAATACAAGGTGATTTTATTGGAAGGAGATGTAAAAAAACACTTTTATGATAACAAAGATAAGAAATTATTGATACCAAAGGAATTGACTCCTCTTTGAAGATTAACATTGACGTTTTCTTGGAGCAGTTTTGTTATGAGGGATTTTGTAACTGGTTCATTTCATGGCAAAAAAGCATGGCTCCAAAGCCTCAATATTATGGTAGAATACCAATATTCGGCCATTTTGAAACTAATTATTTTGTCAGTTTACTTTGGGCGCTTTCCTATGCATCGTTCGGGGCCAAAACTATTGGCTTTGAACCAAAAAGTTCCAACACTGTCCAATGCATACCGAGAAAGCCCAAGGTATTTGGACAAAAGTTTACTTTGGGCGCTTTCCTATGCATCGTTCGGGGCCAAAACTATTGGCTTTGAACCAAAAAGTTCCAACACTGTCCAATGCATACCGAGAAAGCCCAAGGTATTTGGACAAAAGAATGAGTTTCAAAATGACAGATTACCCAGTATTCTACATTAAAGAATTTATTATGATAATTTGTAAAAACTAGTGTCAAAATGTTCATCATATGTTTTTTCTCCTCTCATGAGAGTAGGCTTCTCTGTCTTCTGGGGCCGATTCATCCTAAAAAGTCATGTGTAAAGAAATGCTATCCCAGAATGCAGCATCAGTCTCAATAGTTTTGACATTGATTGTTTGACCTTTAACTTACAGGTTGTTAATTGGGTGTACACACACATGCCAGATGGAGAGAAGAAGACACAGATGAAGGAATTGATAGATAGCGGCTTCAAGTTGTCCCATATGACATATGACTGGGGAATCAATTCTTGATCCATATGGCCTCTACACATTCTCTATCATGAATGAGAAACCATTACTTGATATATGAGATTTAAGTTGACATTTATTTAATTGTTTTTGTTATTTTGAAATCAATTATGCTGCTGCTTTTAAAAGATTGTTTAACATGATAAATCAAAATGTTAAAAGACATATCAGGATACAGAAAAGATCTGATGTAAATATTTTTTGTTTCAACTTTTTTAAAGTGCATTGTTTTGTAATGTGATCATAATTCCATATCAATATTTATGTGCAAAGTTTTTCCTATCTAGTGTATAATGGAATACTAATTGTATATTTTGCTTATTTATTATGTATCAATTTAATTGAAATATTCTGAATAAATGCTGTAAAGTGCTGAACAATTTATACCTATTTCAATGTATTCAGAGGAAATTTGTAAAAAATAAGAATTAGAATCACCGATTGATAATCGCATTATTGATCATTATGTTACACATTCATTACAAAAAAGTAGATTTTGATCAAAATATATTCAAATGCTGTCTGCTGCAAAGACAATGCAAGTGTTATGGTATTTGCTAATCTGCGCCCGGTACTGTGTGACATCAACAGCAGATGATAATCCCACGTAAAAAGACATGTGTTTGGGTTGAAAACCATGTATAGTCAGTCAATTATGTTTTACACGACCATATGGGCCCTCCATAGTCTAGAGTACAAAACTTGAATTCATATGGCCATTCTTTGCCTTTGGTTTAAATCCATGTAATGGCATTTGGATTTTCATGGGAGGTAGTCTCCTGACTGACTTATGGAATGCGGATGGTTTTACCTGGCTTGACCAGCCCTTATGGACTGTTGAGTATGGTATTTTCATTAATCATTAATAGTAATGCATGGCAACATGATAAGGACATGAAATACTGCTGACATGATGTAAAACCATAGAAACAAATATGTGTGAGAAGTCAGAATTGTGGTGTATAAAACAACTAACATCTTAAGTTATTCACTAAGCTCTAGTAGAAGATTTGTGAATGACAAGCATGCTGTACTGAGATAGCCTCAGACTAAATAATCTTTCACAAACTGTTAAAGGGTGTGCTTAATTCAGGATTTACCTTACAAACAGTAATTCACAGTTACATACAACTTATCATAGCCTTACTTGATCCCAACAATTTTCATCCTTAGATTATGCTTTTCCAAATAACTTTGTCACTCAGAGTGTTATCGAATTATAGAGAATATTCCACTCTACAACTGTGAAGTAGGTGTAAAAATGCACGAGTGCAGTTTGGTTTACACTAAAGAAAAAAATGCTTTAAGCTATATACACATGCACACACACACACACATGCATATATGTATATGAATAAACATTTGAAACTTTCATGAAGACAATATCCACCTTAATACCTTAGTTTTGATGTGTATATTTGAGTATGTAAGCATGTTAGCGTGCATGTGGTGTATGTCTGTTTACTCTTCCTACAAGTGTATGCGAAGATGAATTAACTGTTTTATTTTTTGTCAACCATTACCTGTATATGCTTCATTTAAAATAAAATCTTCTATATATACATTATTTATACAACATATAAGCATATTATTGTAAAGCAATTTATTTTGAGATTTTATTTCATCAAAATGCTTTGTGAGTAAAAAATGATATTTATTTTTGTGAACACTTTGATACTTTATATATTGTATTTTGCCTAACTTGACTTAAGATAGAAAAAAAAGCTATAACAAAATATATCAAAGTTTAAGATTTGTGTTTTTTTGTACTGCCAAGGTTTTATAGCACAGTTTTTGGGAAGCTTGACTATGAATAAACAGGGGCATGAGTTGAAAAGCTGTTTGGCAAAAATCAATTCAACATGATATATTTATGTTCAACAAAATAATCAGTCAGTGGCTTGGAATGAATATTTTCTGGTACTGTTGGAAGAAATGCAACAAACACAGCGGGCTACAATGATATAATTGAATAAATGTTGAGATTAACATATACCCCCATTCCTATGACCAATCAAATATGAAATTCCAAAAGCAAACTTGAGACTTTAAAAAATGAAAATATGGTCAAGTGGTTCAGGGTACCGTTTTACTAAACAGTTTACGTTTAAGATTTGCGCAAGTCTAAAACAACAAGTCTTTTTATTTCAATATTTGGCAAAGCAATATTGCAAAGTAACACATCATTGGAATCGTCTTTCGAGACACTTCCAATGATGTGTCACATTGCAATATTGTCCTGTCATTGAAGATACTATCCATGTTTATTAGTTTTGACTTACGCAAACATTTTCCGCAAGTTGTTTAGTAAAACAGGCCCCTGGACTTCATAAGAGTAAAGAACTTCAAATAACATTGCCCAAAGAAAACCAAGCCAATACTGCTTGAGTTCAAATCCTGATGATGGTTGGATTTTCATGAGAGGCAATTTTCCAACTGACTTATAATGGTTCTACCTGGTTTGACCAGCTTTAATGAGCAATTCATCCTTAGGTCACTTACAACTTTTTGGAAACTTTTGAATCAAATTTGTAGATATGCTGTATTATGCAATAAGGGATCAACAAGCCCCTTGACCCATATTCTTTATTGACAAATTATGCCATGATCTTAACCTCCAAACACTCATATTAACTTATGTTTTGTCACAAACAGATACAGCTTTGTATTCAAATGCTAATGAGTCAAATTAATAATACATTGTACTGGGTACACCATTCTGTATATCGGTATGAAAACCCTTATCTTATGACCACTGAAAGTCTTTACATCAAACTTTTCTTGGAAAACACTCAGCCAACAATAGAATTAATCAAATATTTCTTTTATTTGTTAAAGAGGTAAAGCTATTCAAAATTAACAATATTTCACATTATAAAGTGATTGTATAAAGATTGAAAAAAATTATCAAAATGTTAAAATGATTTCTTCTTGTAAAGGGAAATAACAACGAGTCTAGATAATCTTTCATTTGTACAGAGTCACTTATTAAACAATTGAAGATAAAGAAGAAGGTGGTCTCTGAGGTGTCGATGCAGATGACATTGAAGTGAATGGCCTAGAGATAAGGTTATTGGTTCCATTTATACTTAAAGTCTTTGGTCCTGGTGACTTATTAAGCATGTAATTGGGAGAGTTTGGTAAACTCCGTGCGGATGGCTTTGGCATATGGCGGACAAATCTAAAAGGGCCAGGTTTCCATGGACACACCACAAAAGCATCTTCTTCACGATGAGGAGAATAAGCGCTGTAAACGGTGCGGAAGTTTTCCAGGAGTTTAATTGGCAGGATGACGTCGGCATAAAGTCGATCCCAATGTTCCCAGGCATTGCGTATTTCCGTCTGCCGCAGGTTGCGATAGTACAGATTGATTGCTTCATTTGCCTGAAATGTGCATAAAATGTTGAATGAGAAACTGGTTTCTGCTGTTTCTTTGTTGTGTGGCAGATGACTTACAAATTCAACTCCAAGTGCATGAAACCTTTACAGACTGTATTAAATTTTAAATGTATACTGTGTCACAGGTGAACTTAACTTGTTAGTTTCTTTTGGAAGTATTTGCCTAGAATAATGTCATTCTATATAAGTAAAGTTGTATTCTGTTTCTTAGGAAAATGATAGACTCTCTGTAACAAAGAAGCAAATAAAATGTTTGTTTTGCAATTTCATCCTTTGACACAATACTCTCAAAAGCATCATTTTAATTGTTCAATAAAAGGAAAAAATAAAGTCATAGATAAAAGTCAGTAAGCAGTCTATCATGTTTCAAGTCACCATTCTAAAGATGACACACACATGAAATATACTAACACTTAAAAAAAACTTGCAGCCATGGAAACCATACCTACAGGCATGCAGAAACAACATGTGGGCTTTTCACACATCCAATTATGTTGGAAAAGGATGAAAATATAGATAAGGTTTATAAAGTTATACCCAACTCTTATTCTTTTTACCTCCTTTCAAATTAGAAATTGTAACCCTAAAGAGACTTTAATTATACTGGTATGATGGAACTGTTCTATTTGTCTTGTCACATAAAAGAAACTTCTTCAAGAAAATGACTGTCTTTGCATCTCATGGTTTTTAGTCCAGACTTGTTAATCCATTCCCAGTACTGAAAGCAATTAACAGCTTTAGAGAGAGCCTTCTGTGAGACTTCTATCCTGCATTACATTATAGAATCTTAAGAGCATTTGGGCCGCATCACGGGAAAAGGGGCACTCGGACATAGCAAACAGTGTAACCCAAGACCAGCCGCCACGTCACTGACATGGCGGCTGGTCTGGGGTTACACTGTTTGCCATCTTAGAGGATATCAAGTTCTACCTTTAAATAAATACAAATGATAACTGTCGTGACTAGATGCTGGAATAATAGCGCTAACAAAGAGCTGAGTCAGTGGTTTTTATTTATGCCCGAGTGCCCCTTTTTGCGTGATGCGGCCCATTTTATTTATGGTACTGTTTTTTTAAGACACATGTATGTTCAGATGTCAATGGAAATACATTAATAAAACTACCTTTGCTCTTATGTGATGAAGATCATTAAATGTAGCCTTTGATGATTTGAGCTTCATTTTCATGCTTGGTAAGGGAACCCCCAGGTACTGGATCCTTGGTGTTGTCCAGCCTTGACCCATGTGCATTTTCTTACTGCTCATTTCTAAATAAACAAATGATGAAAAATCCTTATTTTGGTTTAAGTGGAGTTAAGTCCTGTGTCAATTATATCGTGGTTGTTCTGAATTTTAAAAGTACTAAGAGGGTCCTGCGTGGCCCAGTTTGCGTACTTTAAGAGCTTTAGGGTCCAAGGTTTGAACCCCATTGAAATTTCTGGTTTCGTGGGAGTCACCTTTGCCAAGCCACTTAAGAGCCCTTGCCTAGTACTGTTGGATCTAGGAAAGTCGTTACAAAACTGAGAAATTGTTTTTACAGCGTTAAACACCATAAAAACAAATCCAGTGGGATCATTCAGAATAACTCATATCCTATACTGTACTATAATAGATTGCCTCAGACATACTTTTAAGAGTGGTTGCTTAAAACCTGATTGACTGTAAATAAAGACCCCTAATGAGCTTTTATTTTGCTTCAATGTTAAAACATTCTCAATCTACAGGTAACATCAAGTAAAATACTTTTTTTAAACTGATCTAAGCTGTAATTATTGCTTCCTGATTGGACCAATCACAAACACATCCATATATCAGAACAAGTCAAACCTACTTTTACTCCCTCTGACTGGGAACTTTTGAGGTTTCCTTTTCCCGTTTTCCTCCGGAATGGAAAGATAGTTGATGGTAGAAATACTCTCCCCTTCCTCATTTAAGTCTGTTGACTGTAACTTGGCTTTCACTGAAAGAAAACAAACATTCAAATTTCACACACATCCAATTATGACAGATTAGGAGATGAATTAAACATTCTGTATATAATATGCTATATGTCATTTCCATGCAAATTACCTCCATCTGATATAGAGACAAGGTCCAAAAGAAAATTGGTTATAACAGGTACAATGATATTTGTAAAAATAAATCTACCTTTTCTAGTGAATGACAGTATTAATGCATTCCCTATTTGTCTTTTTCGGACATGTAAGTAAGCCCAAAAACAAAGCAACAGTAGAAAATAAAAAATACACTAGGAAAAACTATTGAGCCAAAAGAAAAAGGGTTTCTTTATGTACAGTTTGTAAGAAATTAAAAAGTGATGCAAGTTAAAATAAGGAAAGTGGAAATACCTTTGCCAATTTTCTCTCTTAGTTGCATGATCAAGCTGGCGTCCTCAAACTTCGGAATGATGCTCATTCGCTGCTGAGCAAACAATTTCATCGTATCTGAGATCTCCTGACTCAGATTTTCAACGCTCAAGTCGTTTTCAGGTTGCTTAATTTCTTGGCTCAACTCCCTACTAGAAACGGCAGCTTGTTTATCTCGCATCACTCCAGGACTTTTCATCTTCTTCCTGTGTACGATCTTCTTTGCTCCCATGTGTACAAACTGTAAAGGCTTTGCATAGGGTGAATCATTCTCACTGGCGGCTTTCTGCATTCGTTTCATCTGACGCTCGAGTTGTCGTGTTGTTAATCCTATCAGTCTAGCGCCTGCTGTGTAATGGCTGATCACATGGGGTGCCTGTGTTTTGAAGGTTTTTTCGATCTCTGCGAGGGTTTGTTTTAAGGAGAACTGTGTGATAGCGGAGTAAAACAACCGTCTTCGTCTGGAGTAATGCCTCTTCTGGTCCTCATCAACTATAGCATAAATAAAAAATTTGAATATCAATAAAGTGCAGTTGCTCTAGGGAATAGAGGAATTCTCTTTTATCTGTGTCTTCCTATAGCACAGCAAAACCAATGTTGAAGAAGCATGTATGCATCCTCTGTTGCAAAAGAGAAAAAAATTAATGCTTTATCAACAATATCATAAATAAATATTATTTGTTTTATCCATTGATTGCTGTCTGCTGTTCTTTTCAAATACTATGTCAGTCATTCACATGACACCTGCAACCTGCCTAAGAGAGTAATCATATGACTATTTTCAATCATTTTTAGTTTTCCACCCACCAAAGCCTCAAACTGGCTTCAACTCATTTTACACGCTTTAATCAATAACACAGGTTTTCAGCATTTCTAAGGTATAGAAATAAAAATCTGTCTATTTAGTTTTCTGAATAGGATTATTAAAGACAACATTTTAGCATTTGTTTATTACAGAACAAAATCTATGAGATCATCCCTTTAAGGCACAAGTAAAAAATAAGTCAAATCAACATGAATCTACTAAGGTTACGATACCTGGTCCTCCATCCTCTCCAAACAGCTCCCCACCACTGTGAATCATGTGGTACAGGAATTCATCAAAGTCTATCTCCCCATTACCATCCTTGTCCACCTTCTTTAAAACATCCTCAACTTCATTGTAGGTGATTTCACTGTCCACTCTCTTCATTTCCTCGTAAAGGTTATCCACTGTGATGATGCCAGTATTCGACTGGTCGAGCATGTTGAATAACTGTGAACAGCGAAAATAAACAAAAATGATTAAAATTGCAGTTTTTGAATTAAAACTGAGAAATCTTTCAAGTATTAAAAAGTGCTGCTTCTATTTATTATGAGAGAGAATTCAAGAAAAACCCTGTAGATGAGATGTTAAAAGTAATAAGCCAATATCTGGTTCCTGTGAAAATGTTTATGAAATATTTCTTTCTGAATGCACAGGACAGGATTCAGATAAACATCTTTTATGGTTGGGGTCAGAAACATCAAGTAAAGTAACGCATCAACTAATCATATATGAATGTTATGAATTTACATATATCATTTCAGTTTACCACTGAAGCTGAGCTTCAATTAATTCAATATTGCAAATGAACGTCTTTAGCTCATCTACCTTTTGAAAAAGAGAGAAATATGGTTATCAAAATAGGCATCTGATAATGAGATACACATTTCTCCTAAAGTATTATAAGTTATTACTTGAGAAGTATCATTTATAACAAACTTCAAACTTCTAAACTTAACTAATCATCATGAACAGACTTATATACAGGCCTTATTGTTAAGCGATGCTCAAGCTTGAAAATCATTACTTGAAGCCTGAATTCAAACATCTTCAATTTGAAAAAATGAGAAACACTTAAAATCTCAAAGCCTGAAAATTTTCATATACCATGAAACAAACCTATGTACTTGATTCAGACAGATTGCATGACATTTCTGAACGTAGAATGTTTGCTTGATAAACAAACACATATAAAACAAACAACATAAATATTTCTACATACATCACGGAAAGTTGCTAAGGTGGCTTCATCCATTTCCTCACCAAGGTCTGGTAATTCAATAGTCAGGGGATCTAGAAAATAAAGAGACAATTGAAAAGGGTAGCTGAATGAAATGACACACATTCACCTTTAAATATATCAATGTTGATTAATATACATGGTTTACAGCTTTGGTACAGGATAAAGGCCTAAGCCTGTGACTCCTATGGCTTTCCTGGATCCACCAGTACTGAGCTAGGCCTCTGAGCAATGCTGGACAGTTTCCTTCAAAGGAAAATGGAGTTTGTGAACTGTTTCTCTATATAGTTTGTCGGGAAATATTGAAAAAGGTGGCGGTAAGAAATGATAAACCTTTAACATCATTCAACTTTATCAAGAGAATAGTGCTGAACAATAAAAAGCCCTTCACAGGAAACTGAAATTTGTGAATAGTTCATCTATAGTTTTGTGGGAGAATCAGATGTTGAAAAAATTAGCTATATCATGAAATGATAAACCTTCAACCTCAATTGTGGTATATCAAGAGCAGAGTACTAGACAATAATAAGCCCTTCACATGTAAAATAAATTTGTGAACTGTTAATCTCTATTGTTTCATGGGAGATGTTGAAAAAGGTGGCTGTATGAAATTATAAACTTTCAACATCAACTATATAAAGAAGGTAAAGCTTGACAGTATTTGTCCTTCACAACAGTAAGGGAAATAATATTGTTTGTCACTGCGCTCTTGATATAGAAATTTGTAAATTGTTCAAATTCTTTAACATCAGCAGGCCAGAACACAATGCTTGATATATAACATATTAAACAGTGTGAATGAAGGAAAGATTTATAATAAGAAAATAAATGCAAACGTCTATCTTAGAATCAACAAGTAATTTATAAGTCTGTTTAGCCTAGGAATTGTTAATCTTTTCAAAGACCAGACCGTCAAGTTGGTTGCTGTTGCGGATGACCAGATAATTTATTGTTTGTCAAAGCAAGACTACACTAAATGCTTCATTAAAATGAAGCACTTTCTATAGTCTTGCACTGAACCTTCGAAATGTAAAATGACATTGAACCATTATACAGTTACTATTCATAAATCAACATACCATGTTCTTCAATTTTGATTGGTACAGCAGCATGTTCCCCATTAATACTGATAGACAGTTTACGGTCTTTGGGGTCTTTACTCATGTTCGTTGACTGTTTCCTCTCTTTGTAGTCTCTACCAGTGCTAGTGGAATGCTTCCTTTCCTTATAATCTTTTGCCACACTATTCGCCCGTTTCCGTTCCTTCGAGTCTTTACCAGTGCTTTTAGACTGCTTATTCTCCCTGTGTTTTTTATCTGACATAGCCTTTGAGTCTGATGCACGTCGTGTATCCTTGGGTTTCCCATTCTCTTTGGATTTATTTTCCTCTTCATTCTAAACAAAGAAAAACAGCAGGATGTCGTTAAATCTTCAATACTAGGAAGAAAGTTAAAGATTTTTTAGCATTGATGATGGTCCTGATTTTCCAAGCAAAACTCATTTGCCCATCAAAAATACTTCTGTCTTAGTCTGTTACTTTTAAAATCTTTAATTCCCATTGACTTCAATGTTAAATCTGACATGTATTTTCAAGACTCTGATCATTGAATTAAGAATAGTGAATAGAATTATCCCTTAGTTATATGCTGAAACATCAAGTTGGTCCAAAAAACTCTCAAAATATGTTTGTTTTAGCATATTTAACTGTGGAATACTTTTACAATTGGATTCGGGCAGAAGCTATAAGCTAATTGAGTCCCTCTCCTGAATAACGTAACAACATCATATTCAATACAAAACAAAAAAAAATGTAACAAATAATTGTAATTTCATCGAACGAAAGTTGTTGTAACATGGAAATCTCTACTGTCACTTTTTTCTTTCTTTTAATAGCAAGATGAAATTGTACTAGTAAGTCCAAAAAGCAGTACACAAGTACACACCTGGCACCAGCATTTACCTCCCGATGTAGCTACGCACCTGATAGCCCATTCTGTCTTTGGGTGACCACAACTCCTAGTCAAAATAATTTAACCGAAGATTGCTTTCTCATTATACAAAAAAATGCTCATTATGTTCCTATCTGTCAAATTAGTTGAACTACCACAGCTCCATGATTCTAGATCGATCAAAAATGCAGGCTTTTCAGGTGCCACTCTAAAAAAGGAGGAAAGGTTACGTATTAAAAAATTTTGGAATTCATTTTCCAAAAATAACGTTTAGAAACAGTACGTTTTTTAGCAAAAAGAGGAAGCTATCAAGGCTGGAAGGCCTGAAAATGTACCTTTGGTGGTGGCTTTTGTTGCTTTCCTGCTAGCCTCAAAAGGAATGTGGATGCCTCAACTGTTGAACAGACTCTTTGCACCGATTTTGTTTGGCCGAGTTCTGCTCCTGGTAAATCAAGATTTCCCGACATTTTTGAAAGTTCGCGGGAACTTCGAGTTTACACGATCCACATTATTGGTTGTTACGGTTAATTATGCGTGACGTCACAGTATGTTGAGTACTCTTCTTTCGGAGGTTGTTAATGTAATCATACAATTAAAATTATCGTAAGAATTACACTTTAAAACATTTATTTTTATCTCTATTTGTTTAAAGGATTAAAAAGAAACTTTTTCTACCTTTCAAAACGATTCAGATTTGTTTATGCCCCCCATTATGCTAAAAGCATAGCTTTTCTGTCAATGAAGCAGCGACGACAGCAAAAACAACAACAACTAGGTGAATTTTACTACAACAACAACTACGACCAAAATGTCAATAAAAATGGAAATATCTTCCGATTAGCTGTCTTTGGCCAATATTTTGTTAATCTATTTCTAACCAGGTAACAATTGGTATGTTAACGTTTTAGATTACAACTTGCTTAAATGGTCATTTATTCTTCTAGTTGAATTTAGGACAATATAGATGAAATCTGACATAGCATAACGTCTGAGATGTCACTCCCCATTAGAAATAAAATTTTCGAGGTTCCAGTGCAAGACTATCGTTAGTTTTTTTTCGAGCACAAACGTTCACAGTTATGCGCTCTTCTTCATCTGCCATTACTGATCACATTCAACATATTAAATTTTTTACCAGGTGTGTGTGTGCGACTTAACAGAGTGTGTTAAAAGAATGCAGTATTAACAGGGTGAAAATAAAAGACAAAGAGGAAGTTTGACATCTATTTAATAAAGATGGTGACTAGTTGCGGTACAGCTAAACAGCGGATATGGTCCATATCTGCGGATATGAAAATCGGTCTACTCAGGGCTCACCCTGGCTGGAAATAAGTCTGCGCCAGCACATTCGCCAAATGACAAGGATAGGAGCCAAATTAAAGAAGTAGGAGCCAAATTCTGAGCAAATGGCACCAATTTAAATTTCTTTATTTCAAACACATTTCATGTTATATGTACATATGTGTTAAATCCTGTTGGTAAATTATTTCTGTTTGTTATGTTTCACCATTTTTATTAAAATTGTAATGTCATAAATATGTAATGTGTTATGCCAATCAAAAATATTATGTTAAAAAAAAAAAAAGCCAAGACATTCCCCTTCCTCTTCTGAAACAAATTTAAACCAAAGACGGTATTTTGACAAAATCAAAATGAATCTTTTATCTCAGATAACATCAAATAATATTGAAGACTATACATTTCTGAATTCTCAGTTTTGTTATTTATTTTAGAAATGTCCGATAGATAAATGGAAAGTAAACATGATCTTAGGTCTATTTGTTTTTACTCCCGTCAAGACTCCGGTATGATGATTTGAATGATTGATAATAGGGGATCGAAATTTGAATAGTACCGTTGCATCAACGAAGGAAGCGAACTGTCAATATCAAAATACTTTACAAATTAACCCTCTTTAAATTCTCGCATTCTACCATGAATCATAAAACACTGGACGGAATGCGGTAAATAGTAATCGGTTTTCGTGGAACAACCGCATCAAGTCTACCAATCAAGTGTGTCAAGTTGTTTACACATAATAAAACCCGATTAATTATTTAATACACGCCTCAGGCATTGTTTGACACAGGGATAACAATTAGCGGATTAATTTGAGGTTTTCGGAGATACTGTCAAGTGTGTCAAAAAATATAACTGTCTGTAATGTCCGGACAGGGGAAATATGGTAAAGTTGAATGAAAAAAACATGCGCCAAGCAAATTCGCCAAATCGGGAAATCTTTCGCCAGAATGAAATAATATTCGCATTTGGCGCATTTGGCGACCGACAGCGTGAGCCCTGTCTGCTGATATGACTTTTATTTTTCAAATGATTAATTTACGCGTGATATATTTATATTCCATGCCTTGTATTGGGTACATCGAAATAGTGTCAACAAGTGTTGACAATATTATTTCAGTTGTTGAAACTATTTTTACAGTTGTTGACACTATTTTTTAGTTTGTTGACACTATTTCGACATACCGCTTGTATTTATTATTTCAGATACATCTTTAACAATAATAAACAACATACATCTTATTTTCACATGTAACTTTTAGTATATATTCGAGTTACATTGTAGTTTTTCCATATCCGCGTATATATTGGTCTGCGGATATGATATCTATTTTCTAAGTAATAAACGTAAGAGGGATGTTTTTCTATAATACATCTTGTTTTATAATATGATATATATTTTAGAAGAGAATAATGAATAACAAACATATTATTGTCATTTGTAAATATGAGTAAATTCCAGTGGTGTTGTAGTTGTGTTTCCATGTCTGCGCATATATTGGTCTGCGGATATGACAGTAACTTTTAAAAAATAACATAAGAGGGTGTTTTTATTTTATACACCTTGTTTTTATAATTTGATATATATTTTTAGCAATGACTATTGAATAACTAGAACTTGTTGTCAGTTGTTACTATTACTGTATATATGCAGTTGTTTTACCATATCCGCCTATATATTGGTCTGCTGATATGCCTTTCTTTTTTATAATAAACTTGAGACGGATTTATTTCTTTAAAACATTTTGTTATTATAATATGATTTATATTTAGGAGCAAAAAATCACATTTACGATTCTTACTTTCAGTATATTCTAGTTAAATTATAGTTTATTTTCCATATTATACATCTGTCTGTGAATATTACCAATTTCCATATCCGCGGATATGGGCCATAAACGCTGTGAAAGATCAACTAAAACAGCATCAAAGTATCAAATTTCTTCTTACGTATAGCTAAGGATGGCATATATACTTATTTACTATTCTGATTACATATTGTTTGAAAATTTCCATACTTACTGATTTACTTTCCAAATAGATTTCATATCCGCAAACGGATTTCTATATCCGCGGATATAGGCCATATCCGCTGTGAAAGATCAACTCAAACAGCATCCAATTATCAAATATTTTCTTACATACAGCTAAGGGTGGCATTAACTACTTATTTACTATTCTGAATAAATATTGTATTGAAATTTACCATAGTTAGTGTTTTATTCTACAAATAAATGTCATATCCGCAGACTGATTTCCATATCCCGGAATATGTGTCATATCCTCTGTGAAAGATCAACTAAAACAGTATCGAAGTATCAAATTTCTTCCAAAGTATATCTTGGATGCCAATTAATACTAATTTATAATTCTGAATGATTATTGTATTGAAAATTACCATACCAATTGTTTTATATTACACATAAATTTCATTTCCGCAGACCTATTTCCATATCCGCAGCCATATCAGCTGAAAAAGATGAATTTAAACAGCAACAAAGTATCAAATTTCTTCAAAAGTATAGCTAAAGGTGTCATTTAGTACCTATTTACTATTCTGAATGGTTATTGCATTGAAATTTACCATACTTAATGTTTAATTCTAGAAATAAAAGTCATATCCGCATACCGATTTCCATATCCGCGGATATTGGTCATATCCGCTGTTTAGCTATACCCGACTAGTTGGGCATGGAAAACCTCAACTAAGGCGGCTACCTTTGTACAAAACAATAACAAGGGCGTATTGTTATGAAATATTATTTTGATCAACTTCATTGTTATACTTTTCTTAACTAAGATACATTGTAACTTCAATTAAATGTACAGTCAATTGAAAGGTGCCAAGAGGTACTACCTCTTTGCGAAAAAAAAAGAGCTATAATACATGTTATTTTAAGCCACTCCATCATTATACATTTTGTAATTCATAATACCCGATTCTTTTTCTTCTAAGTCATTCCTACATGTGCACATTCGGCAGTCAAACTAGTGTGACGCAGTCATGAAATATTGAGGAATTTTCGCATCAGACAATATCTCCCGTCACATCAAACTTTCAAACCATTCATTCAATACATATGAATGAAAAAAAAAAAATGTGTTTTTTCGTAAAGCATATTTCCAAGGTTACTAGCCTACCAAGTGAGGCAAGATTTGATTTATATACTTGTGTGTAATTGCCAAATTATTTCTTGCTCTTGTCTGTATAATAGTTAAGTAGTAATTTTGGACAAGCTAGGCAATATGGATAATTGATTTTGCCACCCCTGATCACAATACTTTTTAATGAATCAGCTGACCCAACATAGGATGCATAATGTATATTTTAATCACTTGGATGATTGAAGAATAAGATACGCCAAACTTCTGTTCCATCCACATTCCTAACTTCAGGGTGGTGTTTACATAATACCCTACACAGGGAGAAATATCATAATAGACCTTTATTAACACTATATATAGTGTTAATAAAGGTCTATTATGATATATCTCCCTGTGATACCCTATGGTTAAAAATTTGCATTAATTCAAAACAAAATATTTTATTTTTTCAATTTTAAGAAAAAACAGAGACTCATAATTGCTTCCAATTACGCATTTCAATACTTTTGTTTTGAGGTACTAAACTACATTCCATCCTATTTCAATATTGAAATATCCAAATTACAAAATTCCATGTCATTTGATCTGTCTTTCAGAGATACCTCACATGAAATGTAACAATTCAATACTCTACTTTTGTTTTTAATAGTTGATAACCAATACATATCAGTTTTGACGTAAGCAAATTTTTTCGTGAGTCATTTAAAAATAATCAACTCAGTCTCAAGGCACTATAATATAGAACATTCACATTTCCATTGTACAAAACAGGAACCATTTATTTATGGAGACATTTTAGTAGCATGGTCAGTACATGATCTCAGAGTAGTTAAAAAAAATTTGACAAGCAGTCATTACAACACATGATCAACTATAACTTCACCACACAATTAAACGTTTACTTCAGTTAAGAAGTAAGCATATCTAAGACAAATGTTTTTTAAACTTTTACCAACCACACATTTTTGACTGTCCCAAATTCAAATAGTTTGCAGACGATGTTTCAAATTTTGATGAAATAGAAAAATAATCTTCTGATAGTTCTGAAAACATTGTGGGAAAAAAAGAAATTGCTCTTTAAGAGCAATTTCTCCTTTTCCCACAATGTTGTCCTGAGTTATCAGCAACAAACTCGTCAATTGTTGTAATTGTTTGATAATAAGTTGAATACAGACCTCTTTCTAGTTGTAATTTTATATAATCATTTTTTATGTATTCTTGGCACATAGATAATGCAGTATGGAAAAAGAGGTGAAGACGCCAGAAAAAAGGACTGACCCTCTTCCAGCCCCAGAAATTTCAACTATTCAAATCAGTAAGGTGAGTCAGGCTTAGTCATAACCCCAACTTTATAAAATCCATGTGTCTAAAACTGTGCTCATAATTAGATGATATTTGATTATGTTCATACTGTTTTACTTCTTGTATCGGTTATTATAACATCCTTATATAACAGCATGTCTAATTTATGGAAAAATATATTGACATCTGCGTAAACTTCTAAACTTCTTATAAATTAGAATTTATTTTGTGCCAACCTGAATGCAAACCACTCATTCACAACTAAGGTGCCACATACCAAAGAATCCTTTGGGAAGTTTGGGTACTCCAAAAAAGTCAGAGGAGCATTTTTAAAAACAAAAATTGAGACAATATGCGATAAAGACTGTGATTGTAAAAAGAATATTCTTGGTGGTTATTAAAGTGAAACATAGAAACATTTATGGAACATGAGGGATGTGTTAATTTGAGCATCTTTTTTGAGTTTTTCAAAACATTTGAATTACCATCAATATGGTATGTGTGTTATTCTTCAGCAGTATTTTGGGCTTACAGGTCTGATATCAGGATAGACAACATTTGAAAAAATAATGACAAAAGGAAAATTTGGTTTTATCATTCAGGGAGTTTGCTGTTGTCACAAGGATGCTTTTTTTAAGTTATGTATTTTCGTTCACCAATTAAGTTTTGACTGTAAAATTATTTGAATATCACAAAGTGTAAATAATCAAAATCGTATCATACATAGGGTTGGTGAGTGAGACATAGTCAGTTGAACTTGAATTGGGAGACTGTGTGGATGACAACCATACACAATTTACTTTGCTTTGTGTAAATGAAAGGAAACCATTGTGACAGAAGAATATATTGTTTCTTAAGGGCATCTGCATATTGATCTTTAAATGTTCTACTGATACTCCTTACAGGTGTAACAATCGTGTTGAGTCCTTTTAGCAATGAATTGGTCCATCGTTATGTTGCCTTGAATTTTGTTCAAAACTTAAGGCCATTGCTAAAAGATTTGAAAGTTTGAAGACTTTTAAAAAAAGTTTTCCCTAGGATTACACATAAAGACTGTACATTTTAGCCCAAACTGAAGGAACAATCAAGCGTATCTAGTTCTGGCAAGAAGGTGGCAAGAAAGACCAAACCATTATCCTTTTGGACCAGTGCAGATGTAAATAAATGGCTGAAGAAACATGGAGGGCACTGTCATGATCTGTATGGTGAACTGTTTCTTCAACAGGAAGTCACAGGTGAACAATCTTCTATTTTAGTTTCTGGTTTGTTTTAAGATAGTGTCAACAATAATTGTAAAGTTATAGTATGATGCCTGGCTCATCAAAGATTGGTTAAGATCCCTTATTCAACTGGGTACCGTTTTACTAAACAGTTTACGCTTACGATTTGCGTAAGTCTAAAACAACAAGTCCTTTTATTTCACTATTTGGCGAAGCAATATTGCAAAGTAACACATCATTGGAATCGTCTCTCCGAGACGCTTCCAATGACGTGTCACATTGCAATATTGTACTTTCATTGAAGATATTAACCATGTCTATCAATTATGACTTACGCAAACATTTTCCGTAAGTTGCTTAGTAAAACGGGCCCCTGGCCATTAAGGCTGATCAAGCTGAGTAGAACCGTTGGCATTCCTTCAGGGGCCCGTTTTACTAAACAACTTACGGAAAATCTTTGCGTAAGTCATAATTGATAAACATGGATAGTATCTTCAATGAAAGTACAATGTTGCAATGTGGCACTTCATTGGAAGCGTCTCGGAGAGACGATTCCAATGATGTGTCACTTTGCAACATTGCTTCGTCCAATATTGAAATAAGAGGAATTGTTGTTTTAGACTTACGGAAATCTTAAGCGTAAACTGTTTAGTAAAACGGTACCCTGGAAACTACCTGCAATGAAAATTCAAATATGGTTATTCTGTTGTCAATCTGTACAAACAGAAATTTCAATGGCGGGGTAAGATTTGAGAAAAAACTGGCCGCCAAACCCTCACTTTGTGTTTTCCAGCAGGTATATCTTGATTATAACTTAGGTTTTTCATCGGATAACGCCTATCATAGAGCCAGTAGAAAGTGGTTTCAGCGAGTATCAAAAGTTTTCTGTTGGATGTCCTAATAACAGAGATTATTCATGGAGTGTTTCCCGATTTACGGTTCAAGACAACGAAAGGTTCTCAGCTGAATCTTGAAATGTTTTTAACTTATTTAAAAAAAGCAATCTTGATTTAACACCCAATGAAGTTTTGCCATCTTTAAGAGATTAGTAACTTAAAGTCATGACCAGAACATTTTTATTCTTGATTAGTTGTAAAATGGTGTTAATGTTAGTTTTTACCAATACACAACTTAATACTTATCTTTAACCCTAACAGTGCTGGAACCAACTTCATGCTTATGCAAAAAGGTTAGATCCCTGCCAGCTGCCAAGTAAATTGGTAACTAGCCCATGATCTAACCTGTTTGCTACTTTGAGTATCTTTTCTCAACAAAATTAAGTAGATATTTAAGGTTTTGGAAAGCAGACAACGCAAAAATCTTTTTAAAGAACATTACCCAGCAATCTGAGGGTTAAATACCATCACTCCTGGTTAGGATTCTTTTATGGAATAGTTAGGAAGTGAAAATTTTAAAATGTGTTTTAACCTTTTTCAGGTCGAACGTTGATCCGGTTGAATGAAATAAAACTGGAGAGGATTGGTATAATAAATGCACAACACAGGTTTGTGGAATTTATTTTTATACAAACAAGGAATTATTTAATGTATTTCACAGTCTTACCTGTCCTTTTTGTTTGTCTCTGTCTATCCATCTATCTGTATCTGTATTTGTATCTCTTTAGAAAATCTAAATTCCATCTAGTGAAATCAGAATGCCTGTACTGTAATTGAAAACCCGTATTTGCTTTGGTTAAAGAATAAAAAAAAAGTCCATCTAAGAATAGCCATGATGTATAAGAGTGTTGATCATTAATTCAGTCATTTTAGACTGATGTTTGTGTAATTTTTTATGATTGACTCAAGGTGAATACACACAGATCTAACACTTTTGAATATGTTAAAAGCAATTCTCACACCAAGAATATCTTTGGAGTTGTTTGTATATAAAGCATCTTTCCAGCCTCTTTGTTGCAGATACTTTCATTTGTTTTCAGGTTAAGTCATAATCTCTCAGAAGCTTGATGAAGTCAATGTGTCACTAATCATGTTTGTTTTCTCAGGAATTTTGTTTTATAATGCTAAAAGAAATTTCTGTATTTAACATCCAACTAGTATGTACTATGCTATCTTTATTGAAGTAATCTGTTCTGTATGTTGATGATTATTTACCATATAGTACATTGTATTTCCTGCCAAGTAATGTAGAGTTTTCTTATGACATCACATCCTTTGTTTATATTTCAATTCATTACCCTCTTGGAGGCGTAAGCCTAAACATTGACAGAATTTTACCAAAAACTTGTTGTTATTGACTATTTTTCCAACAAAAGCATTGAGTGTATATTACTTTTGTGTTTTTTACTTGTTTTTCAGGCAAGAGTTGATGCAATACATCCTTAAGCTGCGATTAAAGCATGAATGCACTGACTTGAAAAGTCTTGATCAAAAGGGTTAGTATGCTATAATTTATTCTTTTGATATAGAATACCTTGAATATTTACTTTCAAGCTGTTGTTCCTTGTTGAGAAGAATAAAATAATCCTAACTGTTAGCGGCTCTCTGAGTTAAAGATAAGTACCTTGTATACCTGTTGCAAATATCCAAAGAGTAAAATGATTTTACTTGAAGTAAGAAATAATAAAAAAGAATACCATGCATTGGTGTGAAAGACAGAAGTTCATGCAGAAAATCATGCATGATTTTTATATTTGAACATTTCCTTATTTTTAACATTTTTTTTTTAGTGATATGAGTCAGAAACTATTGTGACAAGTTGTTACAAGCAGTTTGTCACAGTGGTGTCTTGCACTGCCTTTACCTTCGGTACCTTTATTACAAAAAGGTTACATTGTCATACAGTATATACTTTTGAGATCTTGAATTCCCATTGACTCCAATGTTAAATCATGTATATTCAAGACTCTGCTGAGTTAAGAATAGTGCTTTCTACCCTTAGCTATATGCTAAACATCAAGTTGGTCCATTCAACTCTCAAAAACTGTAATAAAATGAAGAACTCAATTTCTCAAATTCTTATAAGAGCAAAGTGTACTAGTACCATCCAAAAGTTAGTACACAAGCTGTCAAATCTAGCTGAGGCACCTGCATTTATGTTCATACATCCCTAACAATAAGTCTTACAATAGGCAATCAGAACAAACTTTTTGAGCATTGCATGACTATCATCTATACAGGAAACATATCATTCTTTTACCAGCTTTTCTGTTAGTAGCAAAACTATGCACCAGGATTTGTATTTCTAAATGATACTAAGACCTGGAAGTACTTCTTGAGTTTTGTGAGACCATATGACAAATAAGCTAGGCTCATTGCTTCAGTTGTTTTAAAGGCTCTTTTTAGTGGATTAGAATATCATTAGCAACCCCTTTTTATTTGCGTCCTATGTGGTTAGAGTACAGAACCACATTGTTTCTGTGTGGATTCAAATCCCAGTTACAGCCATTAGGTATTCGTAAGATATAGTCTCTGGGCTGACTTAAAGAATACTTATAGTTCTACCTGACTTAACCAGCCTTTATGGGCAGTTAAGTACAGTGAAGCCTCGTTTATCCGGACCCTGATTATCCGAATGTCTCGCAATCCGAACGAAATGGTAAGGGAACGGAATTATTTGACCAGTTTGTTGCAGACAACTTTTGAAAACATTGTGGGTAAAGGAGAAATTGCTCGTGACGAGCAATTTCTCCGTTTCCCACAATGTTTTCTGCCATATCAGAAGATAATTTTCGAGTTTCGTCACGTTTTGAAATGTCGTATGCAAACTCTTTCAATTAGGGACGGTCGACAATTTGGCCTTTGCTAAAGTGTTATAAGTATACACATGCGTACAGACCGTTTATGTTTTAATCTGCATAAGAACATGCTCTATTTCATTAGTCCGGATGATTTGGTAATCCGGACATTTTGTTGGGAACAGACGTGTTCGGATTAACGAGACATCACTGTATTGGGGTTTCTTTCATCATTGAGAGTCAGGCATAGCAACATAACTGAAATAATGTTCATGTTGTGTAAAACCCATATAAATACATAGAAAATACTCCTTTATTCCACAGGTTCTGGGTTTGAGTTACCTGTTCCAGACACAAAGAAGCAGGCCGCTTTAAAGGAGAAAAAGGACAAGAGATGATAGAACTCTGGCTAGTCCCATTTCTACAAGAGCCATTTCCGAACAAGACACAAATCATTTATGCAAGCTGCGCTGTAAGGAAGACAACAAACGTCATATATTAACCCATATAGTGCTGGAACCAACTTCAACATTACGCAAACAGGTTAGATCCAGACCAGTGGTCAAGTAAATTGGCTGCTGGCCTTAGATCTAACATGTTTGCTACTCTTGGCATCTTTCCCCAACAAAATTAAGTAGATATCAAAGGTTTTGGTGAGCAGATGACACAAAAATCTATTTTATTTTTAGAAAATAAACGCCATTCTAAGGGTAAAGTGCTTTGAAGGTAGATGGTTCCACAAGGCCTTGTGATGGTACAACTTTGATTCAACTACAAGATTAATTTGGCCTTGTTCTAACACCACTAATTATACAATATGTAAACTGGTCATCATAACAACATTAATCTACAATGTGGGAAAAGTTGAATTTCAGTTTATGCTTTATGTATTCCATAACTTATTATATTATGAATCTTTTGGCAGTTCCAGATTCAACTTTCTTATTGATGGCAATTGTTACTGATAAGTTTTATACAACCTTTCACAATTAAGCTTCTGATAGGCCAGAAAACATTGAGGGAAAAGCAAAGATTGCTCGTCAAGAGCAATTTCTCCTTTCCCTCAATGTTTTCTAAAGGCGTCTGCAACAAAGTGGTCTAATGTCATTATTGTTTGGGAAAGGGTTACCCATATAAAAACATCTGAAGAGAGCTAAACAAGTATTTGTGACAAGGTGAAAACTGCTTGAGACACAAGAGTTTCTAAGCACTTTTAACCCTTATAATGCTGGATAATTTCCATAAAAAAAGATTTTTGTGTCGTTTGCTTTCTCAAACCTTAAATACCTGCTTAATTTTGATGATAAAAGACAATCAGAGTAGCAAACAGGTAAGATCACAAGCCAGTCATCAATTTACATGGCGGCTGGCCTGGATCTAACATGTTTGCATAAGCATGTAGCTGGTTCCAGCACTATAAGGGTTAAGAAGTAGTTTTTGTTCATAGTCTACCATTGTTACCTGTAGTCGCTTTCAATTCGGACAAGTCATGACATCGCAGTGGGGGAATGAGTAAAAAGTGTTAACAGATTACATGTGAATGAAAATTAATTGCTGAAATTAAGATTGTATCCTTAGTTGCCTGTAGGTAATCACATCTTTAGATAGCTAGTAATCTGTTTTTCTCATTTGATCGTCAAATGCGTGCTTGACATTCCCCTGTATAAGAAGTTGTGACTCGGAATTATTGATTTGTCTGAATTGAAAGAAATTGCAGATGAAAAAAAAGCATGAAGAAAATACATTTTAGCTTGACTATTCAGATATATCATGTTAACAAAGAAGTAGTAAGGAAAGTGTTGCAAAAATTTGTTTCACAATTGATTTATTGTAAATAATGCTTAACATAAAAAAGTATTATTATACTTAACATTTCCTCCATACTTATGTATATAGGCCACGTCAAGGCAAAAGGGGCACTCGGACATAGCAAACAGTGTAGCCTCAGACCAGCCGCCACGTCACTGACGTGGCGGCTGATCTGGGGTTACACTGTTTGCCATTTTAGAGGACATCAAGTTCTACCTTTAAATAAATACAAATGATAACTGTCGTGACTAGATGCTGGAATAATAGCGCTAAGAAAGAGCTGAGTCAGCGTTTTTTATTTATGTCCGAGTGCCCCTTTTCGTTCGACGCGGCATATATGTCTTTTTTTATCAATATCAAAATTTGGTTGTTGCGACCTATTTATGATTCATCAGCCACATGTTAATTTCATCAAAATCTCATTTTTCTCCTTCATGCTTATGACTCATGCTAATACTTACATATCAGAAATTGGGTATTCAACATTTTCTCCATAAAGAAGGTTCAGTGCAATACTAAAGAACTAAAGCTTTGCATTTGTGAAGAACTTAGTACAGTCTGACACTGAAACCTTTGTTACATGTAAATGGCAGTGTGATACATGTATGTCCATTTTTAAAAGCATTATTGTATGTTAACCCATTACTGAACAAAAACAACATTTGACCAGTTTGTTGCAGACGACTCTGGAAAGCATTTTGGAAAAGTAGAAATTACTTATACGAGCAATTCCTTCTTTTATCATAATGTTTTCTGCCCAATCAGAAGATTTATTTTCAATTTTTGAAATGTCATCTGCAAACCCTTTCAGTTTGGGACAGTCAAAAATTTGGTGTTTGGTAAAGGGTTTCTTCTTCTTTTGGACATAACACCTCACTTTACCACATTTGGTGCAGGGTACCTTCTTTACTGAACATGTTTTGCTAGAAATTTGAGTAAATTCAAAACAACATTCCCTCTTATTTCAATAGTGGGCTAAGCAATATTGCTGAGCATTACATCATTCTCTCCGAAAAGTGTTCCATGACGTGTCACATTACAATATATTTGTATTTTCATTTAAGATACCATCCATGTTTATCAGTTTTGCATTATGAAAAAATCTTAAGACAACATCTTTTAAAAAGAAAAATTCTCTCCCAATCTGGTAATTGGCACCTGAAAGAGGAGATAGCAAAATCACCTGAAGGGAGAAGCTTCATAGTTGGCAACCTCTTTGTTTGTCACAATCGCTTGTTTTCATAAGCACAAAGTTGATTTTACTTTATATGCCTTTTATAGTTTTACAGTATCATTGGTTCTTTCTGATAAGTCACAAAATCTTATTTAACCCTTTCCAAAAACGACAAATTTTAGACTGTCTCAAATAGAAAGAGTTTGCAGACCACATTTCAAATGTGATGAAATTGAAAAATATTCTTCAGTAAGAGCAGAAAATCTTGTGGAGCAAGGAGAAATTGCTCTTAGCGAGCAAATTTCTCTTTTTCCCACAATGTTTTCTGGAGTCGTCTGCAACAAAGTGGTTAAATGTTGTCATTGTTTGGTAATGGGTTAAGGTAGTCCATCCCTCATGGAAAACTTCTTACTATTTACTCTGGTTAGAGAATAAATTGAAATGTAAATCATTAAAGTATTTATCATTTCAAAGGCATTCACCACATTTTTGAATCTGATTTAGATTTTATATTTACCAAATGAATATAACTCCGAAATAAAATCCATAGTAATTACCTCCCCTTATTTTCCAATATTACATTGAGATGAAAATTAAATGAATGACTCATGGCAAATTGCAATCCATAAACAATTCTCATAATGTAAAACTTGATTTTATGGCATTTGTTCTGTTAAATGTTTTACTTTGTTATTCTGACTTTCCAGATTTTTCTCCATTAGGGATGGAATAGCATATGGAAATTGGTCAAGGAAATGCTTTTGTTCTGTTAATTGTACATTTTTTATGTTGTCCTTTAATCTAGATATATTTGTAATGTTGTGTATAAAACCATTATGATTAATAAATGTGTTTAAAAGTATCTTTTATTTTGTTTCTTTCCTTGAAGCATCCTCAGAACTGCTTAATGATGTTTATCTGGATGGCGTTCTTGTATTATAGAATATGTGAAAAATTATCTAAAATACTGAACTATTCAATTGAAAACAATTTGAAAACTTCCAAAAGGAAGTTCCACTCCAGTCCTTTAACCCATAACCAAACAATAACGACATTTCACCAATTTGTTTCAGAAGAATCTGGAAAACCTTGTGGTAAAAGGGGAAATTGCTCATAAATAGCTAGTTCTCCTTTTCCAATAATGTTTTCTGTCCTATCAGAAGATGATTTTTCAATATCATCAAATTTTGAAATGTCGTCTGAAATCTTTCAATTTGGGATAGTAAAACATTTTGCGTTTGGTAAAGGGTTTAGGAGTCAATGAGATACCAGCACGCTCGCAGAAACTCAACATAAATAGAACACTTATGGACAAGGGCAGAAATTTTATTGTTTAAACAATCACATCTTAAAATTGTTCCCATTTTTTCCTATCTTGACTACTTGACAAAAGCTTAAGGAAACTTACATTACGCCGAAGTAATCCCCTTACCCCTTGTTCCAGTTAAGAAATGCTTATAAACAGGTATTTACGATTATGAATGATAATATTGTGATGAATTGAAAAACTTCACTTTATGAGCATTTTTCCTTTGACCACACTTTTTTAAAGTTTGACATTTGTTTGTTTCATATATCGGTAAAGGGTTGCCAACTGTTGGCCAAAGGTGGCCAACCTTTCCTTAATATAAGCACAGTGTATTATAAACTTAGTAGTTTACAATGGTACAAAAACAATGTTGAATTGGTTACTTTTTTCAACAGTCCGATAAGTTGACAACTCAAAATACATCTTAAATATTGTCAAAAGACCTTTTTCTACAACATTAACTGTTTAAACGGTGTACGATATCTGCAGCATAAATTAGCTAAATCTTCACGACATGGTAATGGAAGATAGTGACAGGTGCATCAACAATTCAGTTAAATGTACATTCATGGATCTATGGTGTCATTTTAATTTGCCGAAGACATTTCGTCTTTCTTTCTATTACTGTACAACACTCACTTTTGAGCATTGAAGTATCTTAATAAGCTTTAATTATCGATTTGTGAGAAAGTCCTTTTAACACTCTCATGTGTGATACTCACAGCCCAAAACCCGTAACTAAGTACGTATCAAACGTGATAGGGTTATCTGTTCATAATGTTGGTATGAGGGGCTCATTCATGTACGGAAAAATTGAATCATGTTTTCTTATCTTCATAAATATTTTTAAAAGCGCTTTGTTGCCTATAGGCCTACTGGCATTCGTATTTTCAAATAAATCGGTCTGCCCGGCGGCATTTGTCGAACAAAGCACTCGGAAAGCAATTTGAATTTGAGATTATTTATTGATCCCCAACCTCGATCACTTTACGACCAGACATCTGGTCAAGCGTGACTATGTTTTACCTACATGTAACAGCCTACTTAAGGTTTAACCCTTAGAATGCTGGGTAACTTTAATGCTGGGTAACTTTCTAAAAAATATTTTTGTTTTGTCTGCTTTCCAAAATCTTAAATATCTGCTTAATTCTGCTGAGGAAAGATACTCACAGAAGCAAACACGTTAGATCACAGGCCAGCCGCCAATTTACTTGGCGACTGGCCTGTGATCTAACCTGTTTGCAAACGCATGAAGTCGGTTCCAGCACTACAAGGGTTAATCCGTAGGTATTAATCTTAATAACATGAAATGATTCCATCAACCTATTACTCCATAATAATCCGCTTTGAAGCGTCTACTCCGATGGTCTTTGAAAACCAATGCAACAATATATTAGTATGCTTTATATGAACGGTTATTTTTTGTGATAATGTTTATTACACGAAGTCATGTAGAATTGATTTCATTTTTTTATGTTGTTTATTGTCGTTTGCTTTTTTGCTTTCAATTTCGACTTGTCATAGATTTCATCTTTGATGATTGTTTTTTGCCGAATTTGCTTAAACCGTGAGGGTTTACCATGACATTTTGGAACGATTTGGTTTACCATATCGCGTTAACACAAACCATTCACATTGAGATGTCGAACCTTTCTATGTTTTTTATCTTTATCTCACCCATTCCACAACAAAACATGAATTGAACCGGAACTCTTTTTAACATTGAGCTTAAACCATGTTTCCCTTTTCAGATTTCTTTTTCAGTTCGAGATTGAAAAAAAAACGGCAGACGCGAGTAAATGCCTGGATATAGAACATTTTCCTATGATATCAAGGAAAACCAGAGACTTACCTATTTTGCCCATGGTGCATGAAGAATCAGGCTTTTGTCAGAATGGTTTCTATGGACTTCTATAACACATGATGAGACGTAGTGGGATTTTAATGAGTTATCTGCATATAGATTGCTTAACCGTTAGAATACTAAGTAATTTTCTAAAAATAGATTCTTGTGTCGTCTGCTCTCGAAAACTTCCATAAGTGATTAGTTTTGATAAGGTAACATACCCAGAGTAGCAAACAGGTTATATCAAAGGCCAGCCGCCAATTTATTTGGCGGCTGGCCTGGATCTAACCTGTTTGCAAAAGCATGAACTTATTTCCAGCGCTAAAAGTGATAATAAACAAAAACACTTCCTATGGATACCACAAAACCGGAACGATTTTGAATTAGCGGCTGGCCTATGATCTAACCTGTTTGCATAAGCATGAATTCGGTTCCAGCACTATAAGCGTTGATATCTTTACCTTCCGTTGATATCGCAAAATGATGCCTGGTTGTTTAATATTTATTTGTCTATCTATTTTGTTTGTTTATATGGGTTTTGACACCATGAGAACATTACTCCAGTCACATTGGGATGCAAAACTTTTAATGGTGGTGATTGAGAAAGACCACATAATCAACTGCCCATAATGGCTTGTCAAGCCGGGTAGAAAAATCGGCATTCCGTAAGTCAGTCGGGATACTACCTTTCAAGAAAATCCATATCCCTCACCGGGATTTGAACCCATTCGGAGAGGGGTCATGTTATTCAAGTTCTGTAATCTAACCATTTTCATGGTTGTAGAAACTTACGTCGAACATCATTGTTGTAAACAGAGAAATTGCTCTTCCAAACCAGGGTGCTGTTTTTCTGAATATTTTATGTCAAGGAGGAGCGTAAGTTCAAAAGAATATTCCCTTTCATTTCAATATTGAGCTCAGCAATATTGCAAAGTAACACATCATTGGAATCGTCTTTCCAAGACGCTTCCAATGATGTGTCATAGTGCAATATTGTACTTTTTATTAAGATACTTTCCATGTTTGTCCGTTTCGGCTTAAGTAAATATTTTTCTATATGTTTAGTAAAACGGTACCTAGATGTACCTTCATGTGAATGTGATATGTGTTGATTATTTGATACAATTCGCCTCCCTGCAAGTGTGATACCTGATAGTGGGTAATTATTTCAATATGAATGGCCATTGATTTAGACATTGATTAGCACCTAATCACCGCAGTTTTACCACGAAGCGTTGGAAAATGAACTGCCAAAGAATGTACCAGGAAAATGTTAAACCTATGAAAACACAGGAAAGATACATGTATATTTATAAAAGAGGTGAATAATGTTGGTGCAAAAATAAGATTTCAATCTGAGATCAAATCAAGAAACGTATAAATGTTACATCACGTGGTTGTATTTACTTCATATTCGATCCAATTAAATTCTTAATTGAATTGCTTATTGACCCAACGCATTTATCTATATATCAGATGGAATATCGATAGTTAATAAGCGATGAATAGATATTGGATTTGTCTTGTTTAAACACGTTGAGCTATTTCATTATTATTTGAAGTTGCAATGACCGGCTCATCGAGTATAGGCCTAGAGATAGACTTTCCGTATCGTTTAAATTGTGCCAATCTCTCTATCCCCTGTGTTTCTGTCACTGGCCCTTTCTATGCATCTCTGTGTATCTTGGTGTGTCTCTTTCCCTCTCGCTCCCTCTCCACTTCCGTCTGCATGGCTGCATAGTTGCCGGCTGACCTGCCTCCAAGCATGCATACTTACCTGCCCACATGCTTGTATGCGTACATTTACCTGTCAGGCTGCTTGTCTGCCCGTCTGGTTGATCCAGGAAAACCTATACATAACTGAAAATTGTTGCCATGGTGTTAAACACCTTACAAAAACACCAATTAATCAACAAATCGGATCGTCATTTCCTGTGCATTGGATAGTTTTATTCATACAACATGGGTCAATTAGCTGTTGCTGTCATCATGTTTTCTCTTTTTTTAAATGATATTGAAATGCATTTCCAAAATAATTTATTAGAAGGTTTTACATTAGAGCAGATTGTCATATATCTCATCTTATTTGCAGATGATGCTGTTCTTATTTCAGAAACGAAAGAAGGGT
>OX401405.1:1367454-1452454 GCA_947846245.1 Cerastoderma edule
GGTACGCGAGAAAGATTTCGTGCGTCTATTATAAACCGGCTTTCACATAGAACATAACAGAACAGTGCCCCTGAAACGCTTCAGGCGCGAAGGCTCTCTTCACATGATTTAATGAGAAGGCGTGATTTTAGCAACTAAGAAGTAACGCAATTGAAAGTAGCAGTTTGTTAAGTGACAATGATTGTACATATCAACTTTTCAACGTTATCTTTTCCCAGAGCACACACAACTCTCTGAGTGCATATATAAATTTCTATGCAAGCAACTCGTTAATTATAAAACTCTTCCCATAAAATACGATCATTTAGAATATGACTTTCGTTCGATATCAAAAAACCTTTCTTATTTTACCAGAGCTTCTGAAGAACTGCCAACATGAATGTACGACCCGAGAGTAGAAAGTGCGTCATAACAGCGGTCATCTTCGTTGCATGCTTAACGCTGGTGTTGTACAAACAGATGGAGAGACCACGCCCTGTTCCCGTGGGAGCAGCAGCAGCGGCTCCGAAGTCCTTCAACATAGCTCGAACCCGGGTCGTTGAGGAGAGCATCGTAGTTAACCCGTGTAACTGTGCGGCGAAGGAAAAGGAGCGGAGGACGATTCCGAAGATCATTCATCAGGTGTGGAACGACGATATCCTGCCCACGGTGTTTATAGATTACGTGAAGTCGCTGGTTCGAGACAACCCCTATCCGGAGTGGGAGTACTATTTCTGGACCAGAGAGTCCGGGACCAAGTTTATCAAGGACAAGTACCCCTATCTCCTGGATAGGTTCAACAACGATACAGGTAAGGCGGTGTCACGGCTTATTAAGCATGAATGTATATTTGACCCTTTACCAAACGCCAAATTTTCGACTGTCCCAAACTGAAAGAGCTTGCAGACGATATTTCAAAGTGTGATTGAAAATAATTATCTGATAGGGTAGGAAACATTGTAGGAAAAGGAGAAATTGCTCGTTACGAGCAATTTCTTCCTTTCCCACAATGTTTTCAAGAGTCGTCTGCAACAAACTGGTAAAATGCTGTAATTGTTTGGTAATTGGTTAAAGGAACTGGAATGGAAACCTATCCTAATATTATTCCCTGTAAACGGAGAAGTCATAAAATCAAATTAAGTCTTTCATCACATCCGCTTCGGATAGAAACGGGCAGATATGGAAATAATCGAACAGAAAGAGGGTGGGGTTATTTTGTAATTTGGACCTTATCGAGGATGAGTTCCATTTTTTATTGATTTGCCCAATTTATTTCGATTGAAGGGATTTGAGCTTTGAACGGTTTAAGGGTTTATAAACAAAAACACTTCCTATGAAGACCACCAAACCGGAACGATTTTGAATAGACCGAATGGAATTACATTTGGATTCAAATTTGGATTTGGGGTGGGGGTCAATTAGAACATTATTTGCCCTGTGTTCTTAAACATGCCAGTTTTAAAACCAATATAATAAACTTGTAATATTCCAGAAAAGAGCAGCAAGGGTAATTCTTGATAGTGATTTTTCTACTCCCTCTGCTATTTTATTTGCAAACTTAAATGGATGACAATTCAAAAGTGTGTAACTTTTTAGAAGGCCATTCAAATGTACAAAACTCTAAGAGGACATTGGACTGATGATTTAAAAACTGCGTTTACATTCACTGCAGACATACATTCACGACTGCTTCGCTCGTCGACTACTTATCAATAATATAGCCCTTAACCAAATTCGGAGTTATTTCGACAAACTTTTGCTTTCTCTGGTATTTCAATATGGAAGTCTATTCCTCATCATATACAAAACTCTTCCTCTGTCCAACAATTCAAATCTCTTTTGTGAAACCGTCCTATTTTGAAACAACTACGGCTGTTACATGATAAACGAACAGTCCTATTGTGGAATCCACCAGTTAATGTTCGTAAATATATATACATGTATACATATTGATATTGTGTTAGGGGTGTGTGTGTGTGTGGGGGGGTCTTTCATTTAAAGAAAGTCGATGTCTTTGAATAGTATGTTCTTACAGGGTATTCTGGCACTTGTGGTATTTTAGTGGGGCGTTTGACAAGTATTAATTTGCTTGATAAGTTGTCTTCATCTTTCATTTAGTTTTTAAGATCATTTGTTTCTCACTGCTCCTTATACCTTTCTCAGACATATTGATACCTCACTGTGAGACGTCATATGGGCCAAAATACCTTAATTGTCCTTAGTCTTTTAGTTTTATTGTTCACTTGTTCATTGTTGAGGATCTTATGAAAGATTGTCAGTTTAAATTGTCGAGAAGGTTTCCTCGTAATTAAAGTCTTTATTATTATAAGAAGAATAACTTCAATTCTAAAATCAATGTAAAAATAACAACTTTTCATCACATGGGACATTTTGAATGGTTCAAATCGTCCAAACAGACGTAAATTGGAAAGTACGAGACCACCATTCTTCTTTTGGTGTTAGTACGCCTTGGTCGACACGGACTTCTAAGTCTAGTGGGAGCCGCCTCTTTGTTTTCTGAAATCGTCTGACGGAGGATGTTTTATGCCTGTAGAGTAATTGGCTAACAAACTGTTGTGATATTCTAATAGTTTGAAAAAGCATTGTGGCAAAAGGAGAAATGGCTTGTGACAGGCAAGTTCCCCTTTTGCCAGAATGCTTTTCGAAAGCTGTCTGCTCCAAGACGCAAAAATGTGGCGCTAGTTGGTAATGTGTTAAGTGATTAGTGTATTATCAAAAATGACAATTAAGGAATTGTCATTTGATATCTCTGTGACGAAAGGCAATCCTTATCTTAAATTTGGGTATACGCACGGGTCAGAAGCCAAGGCTTACCATGTCCCTAACATTGCTTAGTATTTCCCGGAATACTTTGACCGCCTTGAAAATAAAGATCACCAATTCATCAATTAAACATTCATACGATATCGCAATCAAAACCCCTTTTGCCACATCGAGTTTCAATGGCGCTGGATTTTGTAGCTGAACTAAACTATGAGGACGGATTTCAATTATACCTCTGAGTAAGTATTTACAGGAGCTACTTTGATATGTTATTAAACACCTGGGTACCGTTTTACTAAACAGTTTAAGCTTAAGAGTTGAGTAAGTCTAAAACAACAATTCCTCTCATTTCAATATTGGACGAAGCAATATTGCAAAGTGACACATCATTGGAATCGTCTCTCCGAGACGCTTCCAATGAAGTGCCACATTGCAACATTGTACTTTCATTGAAGATACTATCCATGTTTATCAATTATGACTTACGCAAACATTTTCCGTAAGTTGTTTAGTAAAACGGTACCCAAGGGTTTTATACAGGAGGATGTGTTTAGGCACGCATTTGCTTCAAACTATCTTTCTTATATACCTCCTAATTATTCTGATACTGCATGCTTTGACGCGTTTGCTATGGAAGAAGAAACAAACAGCCGTTGCAAAAGTTGACTTGACTCATTTCGAGCAAGTAACTCAGGTTTCTAACCAATGACATAGGGGAATTGTTATTTGTCCCGATTATTTCCGTTGTCTGAACCTAATTTCAATTTCGAATGATCATAAAGTCCAATATACATACATACATACATACATACATACATACATACATACATACATACATAGTATTTATCGCATTATAAACATATCATAAAGCAATTCGAACAAATATTTCAACAAAGACATGTATATATCTACAGAAGATATTTTCATTCATTTAAAGTTGTTTGCAATTTCGATATTGTTGAGCATAATATAATATTAAAAAATAAATATTTATCGCATTATAAACATAACATGTTATATAGCAATTTGAACAAACATTTCAACAAAGACATAGATTTACAGAAGAGCTTTTCATTTATTTAAAGGTGTTTTCCAATTACGATATTGTTGAGCATAATATAATATTAAAAAATGAATATCTATCGCATTATAAACATAACATGTTATATAGCAATTTGAACAAACATTTCAACAAAGACATGTATATATTTATAGAAGATATTTTCATTCATTTAAAGGTGTTTTCCAATTCCGTTATTGATGAGCATACTATAACACTTTGACAGGTTAAAAATAGTTTTCTATATTAGGGAATGGGTACGATCAACCCGCCGTTAGAAAAAAGCAAAGTTTATTTACATAGTCCTCAATATGCCATGTTACGCTTGAACAAGTCAACGCGATCCATATATTTGTTTTTAACTCTTAACTGCGGTCAATGAAATCAATGCAATATGGATTACTCGGTTTTCTCTACTAACATTTTGTCTGTTCATACGGGAAAGCATTCGGGAACTGTTTGAGGGACGTTCTTAACCCATTTCCAAACTATAACGAAATTTGACCAGTTTGTTGCAGACGGCTCTGGAAAACACTGTGGGAAAAGGACGTGTTGCAGACGACTTTAAAAAACATTTTGGGAAAAGGAGAAATTGCTCGTGACGAGCAATTTCTTCTTTTCCCACAATGTTTTCTGCCCTATCAGAAGACTAGTTTCCGATTACATCACATTATCACATTTTGTCGTCTGCAAACTCTTTCAATTTCGGACAGTCGAACAGTTGGCGTTTGGTAAAGGGTTAAACGTTAGTAAGGAAATACTGAGACGAAGGCTGGTTGCGCCAATCGCCTTTTTAACCAAACCATTTGGCGAATAATCCCAATTCCTATCATCTTTATTGTGGTTTTCAACAGGTTTTGACAAGAACCATCAATCAAACGAAGAATGGGTATGACCTTCGCCATTCTTCTAATTCGTGGTAGTTGTGTATTTAGATGTATCTAGGCCCTCAGATCATCTTGAACTATGGTTGTATTAAGTCTTTCCCAAACAACAAATTTTCGACTGTCCCAAATTGAAAGAGTTCGCAGAAGACATTTCGAAATGTGATGAAATTGGAAAAAAATCTTCTGAAAGAGCAGAAAACATTGTGGGAAAAGGACAAATTGCTCGTCACGAGCAATTTATCCTTTTCCCAAAATGTTTTCTAAAATCGTCTGCAACAAAGTGGTCAAATGTCGTTATTGTTTGGGAAAGAGTTAAGAGAGAAGTATTTTTCATAAAAAAAATGGTCGATTTGTCTCTCCATTTTGGATATACATGTAATTTCCTTTATCAAACTATTGTGTTAATATCGTTCCAAACAGAATTCGTTTTTAAATGAACATTTACGTTTTACCACATACAGACGGCATTTTCTTTACTATAATCTGACGACTTTGTTAACATGTGAAAAACCTTTCAGGCCAGCTGTTGTGATATGTGAATAGATAGAAAAACATTGTGGCAAAAGAAGGAATTGCTTGTGACAAGTAATTCAATCTTTTGCCACCATGCCTTTTGAAAGTCGTCTGCTGCAAGTTGCAAAAATGTGGCGTTTTGTTGTAATGTGGAAGGATTGATTTCTAAATGAATTTCGTTTAGTATGGCTGATGATATTTTACATATGATTAATAAAACTTAAGAAATAGACAGAAATATTGAAATAATACCGGGGGGGGGAGAGATTTAATAGGGTGATTGGGGCCTTAACCCATAAAATGCTGGGTAGTTTTCTAAAAAAAGATTTTTGTGTCGTCTGCTTTCAAAAGCCTTATATAACTGCTTAATTTCGATGAGGAAAGGTACTAAGAGTGGCCAGCTGGTTAGATCACAGGCCAGCCGCCAATTTACTTGGCGGTTGGCCGGGATCTTACCTGTTTGAATAAGCATGAAGTCGGTTCCAGCACTATAAAGGTTAATATCATCGTGCCATCGTATGTGAACATGGCTATATATGTAGCCGCGAAATACAATAGAGTTTCTATTTATCGAGGTTCAAGGAACTTCATGAATTTTTTCGACATACAGAGAATCCGACGTATATATAAATATACATATATTGGAATAATAATGAACGACTTGAACTGTCTGGGCGAAGGGTTATACTAATTGGAATGTATCGAGTTGGCCATGAACTATATTTAGAATAAATTGCAGAGATCTAGATTTTGACATTTTGAAAAATGTTGATCCACGAAGTCCTCTTTGATCGACCACAGGTTGAAGCATGCGTTGCCAAGAACAAACATGTAATACAGATGAGAAGAAATGGTCTGATTTCTAACCGTTTGAATGCTTGGTAACTTTCTATAAATATATATTTTTGTGTCGTCTGCTCTCCAAAACCTTACATATCTGCTTAATTTAGACGAAGAAAACTACAGATGTATTCAGAGTCGCAAACCGTTTAGATCATAGACCAGCCGCCAACTCACTTGGCGGCTGGTCTGTGATCTAACCTGTTTGCATATGCATGAAGTCGGTCCCAGCACTATAAGGGTGATTTTTAAGGATCACTTAAGGATCACTTTTCAGCCAATTAGTTTTGATAGGATGGCAGTTCTGTTAACGATTATCATAACATGAATTTCGTTAGAACTTAAGCACATAGGCTCATAGCTTAAACACATTTACAATTACACGCATAAGCATGAATAGACATGAGCGTATAAGTCAATCACGTACAAATTACGATATATGTGAGATGGTTCAAAGAATGAGTACATATTTGTATGAGAATACATACATACGATAATTTCACAAAGCCAGGCTACTTTCTCAAATGAGTTCAATTATTTATTCAGCAAAATCAGCACAAACATGCTTTACGCCATAACAGTTCATTAGAATATGATAGCATGATAATTAATATAATTTCAAACTATCCACAAGAACATTCAAATGATACCCAAATACATTTACACTCATATACAAACACACAAACATATTAATCCCTCTCAAATAAAGTGATATTCTTTCAAGTAATGGTTAAGCTTTGCGTAATTGAAACGTCTTCTTTCAATGAAATTTAAACCGCATCACACAACGAAACAGTGATTGAAGGTAGAAAAGTGTGAACAGGGGGAAACAACCAATCCTATACATGCTTACGAATTGGCATCGGTCATGATAATAGACCTGTCATTCATTGAAAACTTTCTTTGATTCTTTATAACTTCTAACGACCCATTGGTTTTGAGGAAAAAATCGATGCAGTATTATCTTTTCGCCGCACACCACTTAAATAATCTATTCAAACAAGTAGGAAATACCAGGGTGTCGTTTTAATAAACATTTGCGTATGCTCAAAACAACGTTCCCTTCTTCTTCTTCAATTCTTCTTCAAGCAATATTGCAAACTAACACATCATTGAAAGCGTCTCGGGGAAACTCTTCCAATGATGAATTCTTTGCAATGGCGTGTTTTCGTTTAAGATACTTCCACTGATGAATTCTTTGCAATGGTGTGTTTTCGTTTAAGATACTTCCAATGCTCATCAGTTTCGAATTATGTAAATATTTTCCGAAAGTCGTTTGTTAAAACAGTGCCCTGGTATTTCCGTAGTATTTAAAACTGAACTTGTGTAGGTAAACTTACCACCACAATTTCGATGAACCCTGATTAACACACCTTTTGCACTAAACCAACGGCCAATTAAACAACCCAAATACCCCCTTAAAGAAAAAACACACAAATTGCCGTTCTAAAAATAACGGAAATATGGGTTAAGGGCAATAACATAACCCCGTTTCCAAGACTACGTATCAACAAAGGACCACGCACAAAGCTGCGATTGCCTGCGATCAATTGTCGTTTAAGTTGGTATTATTTGAACTATTAAGGGCGATGTATTTGGAAACGGGTAAACGGATTAGTACGACCAGTAAGGTAGATTGTATTGGCTTAACCCTTTACCAAACGCCAAATTTTCGACTGTCCCAAATTAAAAGAGTTTGCAGACGACATTTCGAAATTCGATGAAATTGGAAATTAACCTTCTGAGAAGGCAGAAAACATTGTGGGAAAAGGAAAAATTGCTCGCTATGAGCAATTTCTCATTCCCCCACAATGTTTTCCAAACTCGTCGGCAACAAAGTGTTTAAATGTTGTTACTATTAGGTAATGGGTTAATCGAGGTCCTTAATCAATTTCTGCGCTAAAAGATGCAAAAAAAAAATGAACCATAAAGGCTTACAAATACCGCTTGCCAACGTGTGTCCTAACAAACAGAAAAAAACTTGCTCGTCACGAGCAATTTCCCGACGTTTCTTCACAACGATTTATTTTGTCTTAATAGCCTAGGGACAAAAGAAATATGTTGTTCTACAGACGTTATTCTTTAGTCTTAACAAGGACAAAAAGGTAATATTGATTCAGCCTAGCTATCGGATGGAACGTTTGTCGGTTTCGTGTCACTCATTTTCGTGTTAAGACTTCTCTTTTGACAAATACGAATTAGGTACGAAAATAGAGGTAAAAAGAATGCCATTTTCTACTCCCTTTTGACGGGTTACAATTGATTTGAAAGTAACTAGAAACATTTCGGTAGAACGCGAAAAGGAATGTTTGCAAATCTTGTCTCTTTTATCTAAGACACTTTTTCTTAATGCTAGTCTGTTTTGATAATTTGCACCTTGCATGGTAAAGCTTTGTGTTTTGGTAGGTTTAACGTCATTTTCAAAACGTTTTACCTATACAACGATGTTTCCTGGATCCAAGCTAAACAATTTAGCTTAAGATTTGCGTAAGTCTAAAACAACAATTCCTCTTATTTCAATATTTGGCGAAGCAATACTGCAAAGTAACACAGCGTTAGAATCGTCTCTCCGAGACGCTCCCAGTGACGTGTCACATAGCAATACTTTACCTTCATTGACGATACTAGCCATGTATATCACTTATGACTTACGCAGATATTTTCCTTAAGTTGTAAAGTAAAACGGTTCCCAGGGCCGGGGTTCTCGACAAAATAACGACTTCGTACTTGAACTTATACATAGAAAATAGATGGTTGGTGTCGTGAATAGGAAATGTTATCGGGCAAGGCTTAGGAATATTATCCGGTGAGCCGAAGGCGAAACGGATAATAATCCGAAGCCGAGCCCGATAACTTTTCCCATTCAAAGACACCAACCATCTATTCTATTTATCCTGTTACTTTTATGTTTTCTTTTAAACAAACAAGATGTAAATAAAACACGATGAAAAAAGGAAAAGGTAAGTAAAGAATGATGTAAACATGACGTCATGTCGTTTATATGACGTCATGATTCGTCACGTTCATGTGTTATATGGTTAGTGCCGGATATCACAAATGTTATACGGCACAAAGTTATCGGTCCCAAAATGGCGCTAGTGACAGGATAACATTGGTTATACGTAAGTACAGTTAACGTACTCAGTACGATATTCCAATCGTATTCTCGGCGTCGTCTTTTGGGGGCAATTATTCTGCCAATTGAGGCAAACATCCCGAGACACTTGAGACAATGTTTAAGCTGACTCAAACTCATTGCTTAAACATTAGTTTGAGCAAAAATGTTGAGTACAAGGTAATGTCTAGATCACTACTAAAACATTACTTTGAGCAAAAAGGTTGAGTGCAAGTAAGTTTATTGATCACTACTAAACTTCGATGATTGAACCCGTACTTAAAATTGAGCTAGAAATTTGAGTTGAAGCAAACTGTCATACTTGAGTAGGTTTCGAAAACATGGCCTCAGGACTGACCTTTTCTTTTGACCGAAAATGAACATGTCTGGTCGATATGCTCAGTAAGTTCTCTACCAAACGCAAATTTTTCGACTTTCAAATTGAAAGGCTTTAAAGACGATAATTCAAAATGTGATGAAATTGAAATACAATCTTCTAATAGGGCGTAAAGCATTGTGGGAAAAGGAGAAATTTCTCGCTAAGAGAAATTTCTCCTTATCCCACAATGATTTCCAGAGTCGTCGGCAACAAACTGCAGACGACATTTCAAAATGCGATGAAAGTGAAAAACAGCCTTCTTATAGGGCAGAAAGCATTGTGGGAAAAGGAGAAATTTCTCGCTAAGAGCAGTTTTTCCTTTTCCCACAATGTTTTCCAGAGTCGTCCGCAACAAGCTGGTCAAATATCGTTATCGTTTGGTAATGTGTTAGATACCCAGACTTCCCTTGGTTGACTCTAGCCTGGGCCCTGTGTCTGTGCGTACACTAGTACTGGGTATATATATATCGTATGACAAGGGTCCCATACTAGGACATCTAAAATACTAAAATCTCGTCTCATTTAAAAATCAAGATTGGATAATTCCCAAATTGTAGTTAAGTGATTGTTTGATCTTCTCTCAGTGATTTGTATCTTAACCCTTTCCCAAACAATAACGACTTTTGACCACTTTGTTGCAGACAACTTTAAAAACATTGTGGGAAAAGGAAAAATTGCTAGTGACGAGCATTTTTTCCTTTTCCCACAATGTTTTCTGGCCTATCAGAAGATTATATTACAATTTCATCGAATTTCGAAATGTCGTCTGCAAACTCTTTAAATTTGGGAAAAATACTTGTTGTTTAAGAAAGGGTTAACTATGCTAATTATCTTTCCGAAGTGCAATACGGTTATTTTATCATTATTGATTCGCCTACTCTGTTGAATTAAGATATTCGAGAAGGAAAACAGTCAACTCACTGGAAGAGAGAATTTGTGAGTTATTAAGTTGCAATAAGGTTTATTCATTGAGGGTGGTAATTAAACTAAAATACCATTTCAAGGGTGGTCGGATGGATTATTTGCTCGAACAATTTTCCACATCCCTTTAACTTCCCAAACAACACACTCTCCCTCTTTAATACCTCCTCCACCATCACACTCTTTTCTCTCTCACTCCAATTTCCCGCACGCTTCTTCTCCATTTTCATTCGATCAATTGTACAGGCGACAATGAATAGCACCAGAACTTACCTGCGCGTGTTCGCGCGATCTGTCAAAACAAACGGTCATTTCTTCCTCCAATATTAGAGAACGCGCGTTGGGCCGCTTATGCACCGTGAACTCACACTCAAATCGTTCCCCAGCTGAGTACCCTCAAAGTTGAGGTTGATAATTTTCGTGAAACGCAACTTTTGAGAAATCTCATCTGAGTGAAAATCTGAGGTTGAGGACGTACTCAAGTTGAGATGGTTCGTGAAACCCAGGCCTGATACTCAATGGAACGACGCCAAGACACTAATTGCTTTGATGATAATCATGACAAAATTAGACTATTTGGTGGAAAGGTTATCCCTTAGGCAACGCTGTTTACGCATGTTTGTCATTTAATCGGTTAGATCCATATGTTCTCTATTAATGTAAACGAGTTTGATAGACATTTATCCATATCGCATGACAGTTTAGATAATAGTAATACCACAGGGCATTTTTAAAATGACTATTTTGGAATTCAATACATTAAATACGTTTGTGAATGCTAAAAGGGTCATAAAAATAATCGGATGTAACGAGTTTTTTTCCACACATATCAAATATTTTGCAAACAAATTTGCAGAATCGTCAGAAAAACAGGGCAATCTGCCATCTTTCATAGCTTTATTCGTTCATAAGAAATGCGAAATTTCATGTCTAAATGGGCAATAAATCTGCATATCATTCAAGGATCACCATATGTCGTTTATATTAACGCTCTCTGTTCTGTGCATCTTGTCAGTGGATTTGATCGCTTAACATCCTCTAATGGTGCAATTCATGACCGAGCCTTTAATCTGGGTTGATAACACGGTTCTTTTCATAAGTTATAAGAATATCCATTTCTAAGACTTAATTTATGACTAAATGAATTAGTAGGTTTTCGATAAAGTGTTTATAAGCATCAGCTAGCAAAACATGGCGATATCACACTTACTAAAAACAGAGGAAGGTTCCTTGCCCAACACTTTGACAAACGGCACATTTTCGACGGTCTCAAATTGAAATAGTTTCCAGACGACATTTCAACATCTGATGAAATTGGAAAATAATCTTCTGATAGGTCAGAAAACATTGTGAGAAAATGAGAAATTGCTCGCTAAGAGCAATTTTTCCTTTTTCCACAATTTTCTCCAGAGTCGTTTGCAGCGAACTGGTTAAATGTCGATATTGTTTGGTAATGGGTTAACTGCCCTTTTGGCTAATCAAGCTGGGTAGAACCAACGCCATTTGAATAATCAGCAAAGAGATTACACTAAACGAAAATCAAAATGCCGCCATTAGATCTTGTGAATTCAAGTTTAAGAATATAATCATTAAACCATGATAACATGTAAAAAAAAAAGAAAAGAAAAAGAAAAATACACCAGAACGGATAGAAGTTCATTCTATTAACCCTTTACCAAACACCCAATTTTTGACTGTCCCAAATTGAAAGAGTTTGCAGACGACATTTCAAAATGTTATGCAATCGAAAGATAATCTTCTGAAAGGGCAGAAAACATTGTGAGAAAATGAGAAATTGCTCGTTAAGAGCAATGTTTCCTTTTCCCACAATATTTTCCAGAGTCGTCTGCATCAAGCTGGTCAACTGTCGTTATTGTTTGGTAATGGGTTAAGGGTACATTTTTGTCATTTCGTACATTTGGCTTGCCTTTTTCAAATACGAAAATATCGTTCTTACAGTGTCAGATTTTGGCTCGTACCGTCGACTGGTTCACACACACCAATAGGAGATAAGTCGATTTAAAACAATAGTTCAACTGATTTTATCACAGCGTCGTTATATCGATAACTAGTTAATGATGTCGTGGGTTTAATTATATAACAACCCTTTTCGATAATAACGATGATTGAACTCGACTTTATGGCTAACGATGTTCCCAATTTTTGCGTCAACTGATGGTCATTTTCAGTTTAAAGATAAATGTATCTAAACTTGTCTCAATTGCAATGTTCTTTCATCAATTGTGTTCGTTTGAAGATATATGTTTCTAAGCTCATATCATTTTCAATGTTCTTTCATCAATAATGTACGTTTTAGTTATGACAACTTTACCACGGCTGGTGAACGCTCTACCGCACCACCAAGGGGCTGACGACGGGATCGGTTTCGCAACTTCCGGTTTAGCGTTTTTGGTGTAGGTGTTTGCTATTTTTTCTGCATTGTCAGACAAGTCAAAATTCTAAAGGTATGATTCAAACCAAACTGAATCCAACTGCCAATAGCTAGTTTCAGTTTTGAATTCGTGGAATTGGCTGAGATTTCGTAATTTATCCACGCCGAAGGAACTTAAAAATACATCATCCCCATACCCCGATCGCAACACCAGTAAAATGTCATGCAAATTACCATTATTTGTCGAGGTGAATAGATGTTCTGAAAAATAATGATACTCAAAACTAACAAGTGGTAAATTATTTTGATAGATGTTCGCAATATTTAACTGGTGATGTGGTTGCAGACTTTCGAATTAAAAATTTGCATCGGCCAGGGAGAATTACGAAATCTCAGTCAATTTCACGAGTTCAACACTGAAACGTTAAATATAGGCGGTTAAATTCAATAAGGGCTGAATCATGTTTTTAAACTTTTTGATTTTTAAAACCGGAAGTTTGGCAACCGCTTTTGGCATCAGCACCATGGTGGCGCGGTAGAGCGATCATCTTTACTTCTGATAATACGTCATCACAAACAGCATATGGCCTTATTTTGCAGGATATGCAACAAACCACTAAGATAGAAACAAGTTCGAACGTGCAATCTAACTTTTTTGCGCTTGGTTCCACCAAATATAAAAAAGGCTTATGTATATTTTCAGATTTTTGATTATCAAAGTCTGCTATTGTCTCTGACTCGAATCAGTCCCATAATTAAATGACCCTTAAGTAAACCCTGGTTGCTATTTGACTTGGCTCTATATCTAAATACGGTATGAATTGGTTTCGGAAAATAGTGCATTACAAGACCATTATCCATGCAATTTCATGCATGCATATCTTTATTATCATAATCTAGATGTTCATTAAAATCATAGTTACGAGTCGAATGCAATGTTTTTAATGAAGGATAATGGAGGACAATGGTCCATGGGTAGAGAGTCGGCCTTGGAACAGGAGGGGCTTTGGTTGGAATTCTGCGAGTGGCGGTATCCACTTTGCGACCTTTTATTAAACCTTCTTGTCATGGAAGGTACTGTAAAGGGTCCAAAACGGCTGTTTTTATAAAGAATAAAGAAGGGCTAAAGGTTGCGGTATACCACCCTTACATGAGGGGGTAAACTCACTTCCGGTCTGGACTTCATGTAATTCTTCATGATAATTATCGTTAGTTTATGTTTAATTGATCGTGTTTTATTTGATATTCGGATTATTACAGATTATGATGGGTGGAAAAGACCTTTATGCAGTGTATGCTTTTGACCCATTTCGATGATAAAAATTAAAACTTCGTTTCCGTTGAATACTTGGATTTCAAAATGAGCAGGTTGAGGCTAAATGTCGCCTGATTTCCGTAAGTTGTCGCCAACAAATCATGTCAGCTCCTTCACACAGACATGTTCATGACATTTTATTGCGGAAAGCCGTATAGAAAAGACAGAACATGTGTTGATTTGGTTCCATTTATAAACATATTAATTGTTATCAATATGAATAAGTTGCGAAAAGGTCATTGACCGAATTGACCATCACATTTTAAAAAAGATCCATAAAAATGAAACGTCCAATGAAAGAATTGATAATAAAGATTATTAAATAAAAATAACGTCTAAGATTTTGAAAGCAAAATACAATTAAAAGGCGTATGTATATGGCCAGTGACAAACGAAGGGAAGTGACACGTATTAGAAAATATTTTACTTTATTTGTCATTTACAGTACATATCCCTTATTCAGTTTACGAAATTTAAGACAAAAACATTTATCTTGTGCGTCTTAACAAAGTTACGACTTGTTACTGGATTATTGCCGTGGCCAAGTCTCGAATTGGAAAAAGGAAAAACAACTGTCATCAAATTGACTAAATTAGTGCTAAGTAACGCAACGCTCTGCAGTTAATACAAATAAAGATTATGATTTTATCTCTTCCTTTAAAAATGAGGTTTTGCTGTTTTGAAAAAAAAAAAAAAAAAAAATATCGAAATGTAACTTAAAAAAAAGACATTATTGGTCCATTATGGTGCGAAGTAAAATATTTCAAGGTTAAGAGGTTGTCATGAAACGTAACTTTAAGTAGAGGAATTTAACATTAGTTTGGTAAGTTTCATTTTTTTTTACACTTGTATTACTTCAGCTTTTCCAAAGTTTCAATGTTATTAATTGACTCAGCTACAAGAAAGACATCTTTTTGCCACGTAAATAAGATGGACAGAAACCTCCAATTGGAGGGATTTATATGCATTTAGACTCTTGATTGCACATACGGAATATTTGTCAAACTGTTTTGTCTGCATTGTCAACCTAATACTTAACAATATACTCCGAACAAGACTTACAGGATTTCTTTCCTCGATTTCATTAAAACACTGAACAATCCCCATTTTTAAACATCTCGTCGATTCATCATTTTCTCATGAAATAATCAAACTCTAATGCGATGTTATCTGAGTGAATATAGACAGTGACAGTAACCGGAAGGAAGTTTACCCCGTCATTTAAATGGATCTATTGCTTGTACCCTCCACGCTAGAGAGTACACACAAGGGAGATGAGTATGTAAAAACCCTTATTGAATGGTTTTCTTTTACTTGTTTCATTCAAGATTATCATATCAAAATATCTGTGTTTCATGCTCTCTTAACTGTACCTACTCGTCGATTCCCGATTTGTACGATCGCAAACGGATATCGCTCCCCATTACATCCGAAGTAATTTTAAGAAATAGCCGAACTATTCCGAATGTCTTCTCCGCTGAGTAAAGCTAGTAACGATTTTGCACAAGTGTACGTATCTTCTTAATCTAATGCACCTCGAGTTTATTTAAAACCCTTCCACCATCTTCAATTTGTTTTAAGATATGAATCTTGTTCAAAATTGATCAGTTCTTGTTCAGTATTTCATTGTGTTCAATGCTGTATGGGTCGAATTGTTTGATGACTCGAATGCCTTAGAATGGGGTTGACATGTGAAGACAGAGAAGTAACAGCTCGAATCAGGCAGAGTGAATATCCCTAGATGGCACTGTACCTTTTGTTAATATAAGGTACCCCCACCAGTAGCGGACCTGAATACAAATTGTCAAGACGTCGATGCAATTTAACGTTGTTATTACATCAATGTAGGCCTATGTTGTGAAATTATCAGGTTTGTTTGCCGATAATGGGACCCATGATTTATCCTATTTCCAACTGCTAAATACTTGTCGCAAAGTTGTGACCGCAATCCGCCATACAGTATAACAATTGATTTGAAGTGTTTACAATGATTTTGTCTGAAGAAAAGTTTATGGTAGATTATCAAAATATCTGTGTAGGTGCTTTTCATCTGTATTTCACAATATTCAGACATGCTGATGAGTTGATCGCCTTCCCTTAACGGACTAATCAAGCTTACTCTTTTTTCTAATTCCAGCTTTGTTCAGCAGTACGTTTAGAGCAGACATGTTGCGTATTCTGGTGATTCACGAGTATGGCGGTGTTTACTTTGACCTTGACACTGTCAGCATTCGGCCACTCTCAGGGTTTGTCGACAACCACGAATGCTCCTTAGCAACCGAGCCAGGCGAACATAGCATGACTCAACATCGGGACTTCCTCATCACGAACTCCGCTCTTTTCTGTCGCAGTGGGCACCCATTTTACAAACACCTCGTTTATCGTCTCTCAACCCTCCCACCAGATTGCGTGAATCCGTTTTTATGCACCGGACCACTCATGCTGACACCGCTGTATGAAGAGATTAACAGAACACGAGGGGACACTATCCCACTTCCGGATTTGCAATCATCAAAATTGTTCCAGGACGCTTACGATACAATGAGTCCCGAGCTTCATAAAATGTTAATTGACGAATGTTCAGATGGAAACACTCATAAACAGACGGCGGCACTGCAGGATATGTGTCGTGAATGGCATGAGAGAGGTCGTGAGAAACGAAAATTAAGCGAGCTGGCTTACACGTACCACACATGGTTCCATGTGTATGGGAAAACCTTAGATGAATCGCCAACCAACTCCATATTTAATATCGTCCCTCACGCAAAGACATACGGCCGGAATCTAGAGTAACGACAACATCCCACCTTCAAGTTATAACACACATAATGATACCTCAGTGTTTCGGACGTGTTTACGTGTACGTCGAATCGATTTGTGCCTGGAAGTCATTGGGCATCTGTGAAACCGTTACGCATGCTCTACTTTGATTATTAAAAAAAACTGTATCCATGGATCTGAGAATTGCCATCCAAAAACTTTAGCCATGGATCTTAGAATGGTCATTCAAAAAACTTTGTCTATGGATATCATACTGGTCATCCTGAGAAGAGCCAAATATCAAAGCGGGAAAACAATTGCGGAATTAAATGCAATCTAGTTAAACATAATCAATTAAGGTAAGAGTACTGCCACCAGTCTTATAAAGTAAAAAACGCATGTGATTCATTCGAGTTTTACTGTGCAAGGACTAACCGTGTATATGGCTTAGGAAACTTATGCTGAAGACCTTTATCATTGCTATAATGAGAGCGATGAGCTTCAGGGCCATGTCTCATTGAGATTGGTACCGTTATGTCTACGTTAACATATCTCTTTTAATCCTGAACTATCAAAGGTAACATTGATTTTGTGAATGAACAAAAGACTTGTGTTTAAATGTACCATACATATTTCAAAGGTAGAACTCATGTTGCGTTCACGTCTTCGTTAACCTTTTTACATCTTGTTTGTATTACTAAAATTGTTACATTGTATATGTTAGCCGTTGGATTGTTTTATTCTTTCATTGTATTTATTGTTTGTTCAAACGAAGAAGGTTCTCAATAAAGCATTTCAAACAAGCATTTTGAAAATACTTGTAACCATGGTAGTTAGAGTTATATCTTGAACAAACAAATTATTTTCACATCCATATGTTTATTCAAGGTTTACAGATATAAAATTTTTTGACAACTTCGATCAAAAAGCTGTGATCAAAAACATGTGTTTCCTTTTTCATATCAAACTAAGCATAGGTTGTTTCCATTCCAACATGGATTACAAATGAAGAAATGAAATAAAAAAAATACGTTTGTACTACATATATATCATATTATTAGGAATTAATGATTTTCGGAGAAAATACCTTTTTAATGAGGGGTTTAAGCATAGAATTTAGTAAACGCTGTTTTTATTTCACAATTACTGTTTTCGTATTGTGAATTTGTCGCAATTAATTTGATCCCTGACCATTCCTTATCGTTCACGTTTATTAACGACCAAATACTATCATTCCTTTACACATTTATTGTTTGAAAAATAAGAAAACCCATTTTTGATGCGTTTCTTGACTATGCGTATGATGAATTGATCATAGATGAATACGCTTTCGACCACACTGTAACAGTTGGTTTTTATGCCGAGTGCTAAACTATCCACATTAAAAAGAGTGTAAGGTGGGATCGGCACTCGAACCCTTGACAATGCTCCATTGACAAAACCTTATGGTTCACTTTCAGCATGTGGCCTTATTGAACAGAATATACAGAAGTCCGCTGAGAAAGAAACATAAAGAAACATATTCTAACGAGACGTTTAAACTTTTCACGATGATGACTACCAAATAAAAAAAGAAAATCTAATTTCAGATTTATGATTACTATAGAATGCTATTATTTTCAATTTGTACCAGTCCGAAAATATCCGTTTATTTGAACTCGGCACGGTTGCAGTGTGGTCGATGCCAGCAACATGTATAGTACCGATTTGCTACATAAATGACAAGTATTTGCATTCGTTATTTGACTTGTCTCTATATCAATATACGGTTTGAATAGGCTTCAGAAAATGTGGCGTTCAAGGTCATTTTTCCATTAAAATCTAGGAAAATATATCTTTACTATCATATGGTAAATATTCGCCTAGATTCAACTAAAATGAGCATTTCCTGTAAATGGTTGAGGAGGACAAAGGTCCAGACGAAGATCGATGGCCTCGGAACACAAGAGTCGTTGGTTCGAATTCTGCGAGTCGCGGGATCAACTTTGCAACTTTTTACCAAACTGTATTCGTCGCGAGTACTAGTAACGTGTTTACAAAGTAGAACTAAAATATTAGTACCGAACCGAATTAAGAAACCAACCCCTCTACTAGATTTTAACAATGTTAAGTAGACTAGTGAACATGATGTTTTTTTCCGAAAAAGTGTGATGCCGGTGATTTACAGTAAAATATCTGTACCTCAATTATCTGAGAGTCGAATATCTCTATTCTTACGAACAATGTCCGTAACGAAGCATAGCTAGAAAAATCCACTTTGGATTTTATGTCCCCCATGAGGATTCGATCCCGGTTCTCCCGGGTGACAGTCCAAGACATAACCACTGAGCTAAAGAGTCGGCTCAGTAACGCAGAGGTTACATCTTGTCCTGATTGATTGTTGCTATGCTGTAGAGAGTGAGGCGGCTACGTAACACACCCCCTCTTATAGAAGTCATCATTTATGATGACATGTAAGCCATTTCGGCTTGTAAGTCCATATCGGACGAATTAATGGCTCAATGGCCAATCCCGGACGAGCCCCCATCTTACGAACAATGTCCGTAACGAAGCATAGCTAGAAAAATCCACTTTGGATTTTATGTCCCCTATGAGGATTCGGTCCCGGTTCTCCCGGGTGACAGTCCAAGACATAACCACTGAGCTAAAGAGTCGGCTCAGTAACGCAGAGGTTACATCTTGTCCTGATTGATTGTTGCTATGCTGTAGAGAGTGAGGCGGCTACGTAACACTATACGTCGTAGTAAATACGAACAGGTCCCGGAGTATCTTTCCTGTATTTCTATACCATTTTAATCCAGATATCTATACGTCAAACTCTATCCCTCTCTGTCCAACATTTACATGAGGTCCTTTGAAATTCAAGGCATATAAATTCTATTGTAGTTCACAGTATTCAGACATGTGGGTCATTTTTTCGTTTTCCCTTAACGGACCAACCACATTTACTCTATTTTCTAGGTCTAGCAATGTGGGTCAAGACGTTAAGAGCAGACATGTTGCGTATTCTGGCGATTCACGAGTATGGCGGGGTTTACTTTGACCTTGACACTATCAGCGTTCGCCCACTCTCGGGATTTGTCGACAACCACGAATGCTCCTTAGCAACCGAGCCAGGCGAACATAGCATGACTCAACATCGGGACTTCCTCATCACGAACTCCGCTCTTTTCTGTCGCAGTGGGCACCCATTTTACAAACACCTCGTTTATCGTCTCTCAACCATTCCACCAGAATGCTTGAATCCGTTTTTATGCACCGGACCACTCATGCTGACACCGCTGTATGAAGAGATTAACAGAACACGAGGGGACACTATCCCACTTCCGGATTTGCAATCATCAAAATTGTTCCAGGACGCTTACGATACAATGAGTCCCGAGCTTCATAAAATGTTAATTGACGAATGTTCAGATGGAAACACTCATAAACAGACGGTGGCACTGCAGGATATGTGCCGTGAATGGCACGAGAGAGGTCGTGAGAAACGGAAACTAAGCGAGCTGGCTTACACGTACCACACATGGTTCCATGTGTATGGGAAAACCCTAGAGGAATCACCCACCAACTCCATATTCAATATCGTCCCTCACGCAAAGATATACGGCCAAAATCTATAGTTAAGCCGTCAGTGCCAACATACTTCCTTAAGGGTAGAAAATAAATAAAGATTCATCAATGTTTCGGACATGGTATGGTTATCATTCGGACATCTCTGTAGACTTAAAAAAAAGTTTACATCTTGAACACTCCGAAACCATGACGCGTGCTCTACCTTGATTATCAATCAACGTGGTCAATTGATGAAAGACCGGCCATCCTAAGTGGAGCGAACTTTCAAAGCTGGAAAGCATGTGTGGAATTGAATGCAATCTAGTAAAACATATTCAATTTAGGTAAGAGTACTGCCGCCAGCCTTATAAAGTAAAGATTGCGTGTGATAGGATGATTCATTCGAGTGGTACAGTGCAAGGACTAACCGTGTATATGGCTCAGGAAACCTACGCTGAAGACCGCGATCATTGCTATAATAATAGCGATGAGCTTCAGGGCCATGTCTCATTGAGATTTGTACCATTATGTCTACGTTAACATATCTCTTTTAATCCTGAACTATCAAAGGTAACATTGATTTTGTGAATGAACAAAAGACTTGTGTTTAAATGTACCATACATATTTCAAAGGTAGAACTCATGTTGCGTTCACGTCTTCGTTAACCTTTTTACATCTTGTTTGTATTACTAAAATTGTTACATTGTATATGTTAGCCGTTGGATTGTTTTATTCTTTCATTGTATTTATTGTTTGTTCAAACGAAGAAGGTTCTCAATAAAGCATTTCAAACAAGCATTTTGAAAATACTTGTAACCATGGTAGTTAGAGTTATATCTTGAACAAACAAATTATTTTCACATCCATATGTTTATTCAAGGTTTACAGATATTAATCTTTTGACAACTTCGATCAAAAAGCTGTGATCAAAAACATGCGTTTCCCTTTTCATATCAAACTAAGCATAGGTTGTTTCCATTCCAAGATGGATTACAAATGAAGAAATGAAATAAAAAAAAATACGTTTGTACTACATATATATCATATTATTAGGAATTAATGATTTTCGGAGACATACCTTTTTAATGAGGGGTTTAAGCATAGAATTTAGTAAACGCTGTTTTTATTTCACAATTACTGTTTTCGTATTGTGAATTTGTCGCAATTAATTTGATCCCTGACCATTCCTTATCGTTCACGTTTATTAACGACCAAATACTATCATTCCTTTACACATTAATTGTTTGAAAAATAAGAAAACCCATTTTTGATGCGTTTCTTGACTATGAGTATGATGAATTGATCATAGATGAATACGCTTTCGACCACACTGTAACAGTTGTTTTTTATACCGAGTGCTAAACTATTCACATTAAAAAGAGTGTAAGGTGGGATCGGCACTCGAACCCTTGACAATGCTCCATTGACAAAACCTTATGGTTCACTTTCAGCATGTGGCCTTATTGAACAAAATATACTGAAGTCCGCTGAGAAAGAAACATAAAGAAACATATTCTAACGAGACGTTTAAACTTTTCACGATGATGACTACCAAATAAAAAAAGAAAATCTAATTTCTGATTTATGATTACTATAGAATGCTATTATTTTCAATTTGTACCAGTCCGAAAATATCCGTTTATTTGAACTCGGCACGGTTGCAGTGTGGTCGATGCCAGCAACATGTATAGTACCGATTTGCTACATAAATGACAAGTATTTGCATTCGTTATTTGATTTGTCTCTATATCAATATACGGTTTGAATAGGCTTCAGAAAATGTGGCGTTCAAGGTCATTTTTCCATTAAAATCTAGGAAAATATATCTTTACTATCATATAGTAAATATTCGCCTAGATTCAACTAAAATGAGCATTTCTTGTAAATGGTTGAGGAGGACAAAGATCCAGACGAAGACCGTTGGTTTCGGAACACAAGAGTCGTTGGTTCGAATTCTGCGAGTCGCGGGATCAACTTTGCAACTTTTTACCAAACTGTATTCGTCGCGAGTACTAGTAACGTGTTTACAAAGTAGAACTAAAATATTAGTACCGAACCGAATTAAAAAACCAACCCCTCTACTAGATTTTAACAATGTTAAGTAGACTAGTGAACATGATGTTTTTTTCCGAAAAAGTGTGATGCCGGTGATTTACAGTAAAATATCTGTACCTCAAATATCTGAGAGTCGAATATCTCTATACGTCGTAGTAAATACGAACAGGTCCCGGAGTATCTTTCCTGTATTTCTATACCATTTTAATCCAGATATCTATACGTCAAACTCTATCCCTCTCTGTCAAACATTTACATGAGGTCCTTTGAAATTCAAGGCATATAAATTCTATTGTAGTTCACAGTGTTCAGACATGTGGGTCATTTGTTCGTCTTCCCTTAACGGACCAACCACGTTTACTCTATTTTCTAGGTCTAGCAATGTGGGTCAAGACGTTAAGAGCAGACATGTTGCGTATTCTGGCGATTCACGAGTATGGCGGGGTTTACTTTGACCTTGACACTATCAGCGTTCGGCCACTCTCAGGGTTTGTCGACAACCACGAATGCTCCTTAGCAACCGAGCCAGGCGAACATAGCATGACTCAACATCGGGACTTCCTCATCACGAACTCCGCTCTTTTCTGTCGCAGTGGGCACCCATTTTACAAACACCTCGTTTATCGTCTCTCAACCATTCCACCAGAATGCTTGAATCCGTTTTTATGCACCGGACCACTCATGCTGACACCGCTGTATGAAGAGATTAACAGAACACGAGGGGACACTATCCCACTTCCGGATTTGCAATCATCAAAATTGTTCCAGGACGCTTACGATACAACGAGTCCCGAGCTTCATAAAATGTTAATTGACGAATGTTCAGATGGAAACACTCATAAACAGACGGTGGCACTGCAGGATATGTGCCGTGAATGGCACGAGAGAGGTCGTGAGAAACGGAAATTGAGCGAGCTGGCTTACACGTACCACACATGGTTCCATGTGTATGGGAAAACCCTAGAGGAATCACCCACCAACTCCATATTCAATATCGTCCCTCACGCAAAGATATACGGCCAAAATCTATAGTTAAGCCGTCAGTGCCAACATACTTCCTTAAGGGTAGAAAATAAATAAAGATTCATCAATGTTTCGGACATGGTATGGTTATCATTCGGACATCTCTGTAGACTTAAAAAAAAGTTTACATCTTGAACACTCCGAAACCATGACGCGTGCTCTACCTTGATTATCAATCAACGTGGTCAATTGATGAAAGACCGGCCATCCTAAGTGGAGCGAACTTTCAAAGCTGGAAAGCATGTGTGGAATTGAATGCAATCTAGTAAAACATATTCAATTTAGGTAAGAGTACTGCCGCCAGCCTTATAAAGTAAAGATTGCGTGTGATAGGATGATTCATTCGAGTGGTACAGTGCAAGGACTAACCGTGTATATGGCTCAGGAAACCTACGCTGAAGACCGCGATCATTGCTATAATAATAGCGATGAGCTTCAGGGCCATGTCTCATTGAGATTTGTACCGTTATGTCCATGTTTACATATTTTTTTTAATCCTGAACTATCAAATGGTACCTTTGGTTTTGCGAATGACAATAGACGTGTGTTTAAAAGTGCCATACATATTTCACCAGTAGGATAAATGTTGCGTTCACGTCTTAGTTAACCTTTATCCGAGGTACGCGTTTTCTCATTATATCAATTATTATAAACGATTATTACAATATCATTGTCAAACTATGCTTATCACAAGAGTTTCCTTGCTGACGGAGATGTTAATCACGATGTTTAGGAGTTTGTAAGCTTATCCTCGGGAAATTGGTCTAGAAGGTCACACGAAAGTTGGACCAGAAACTAGACATATAACATGTACATTGATAGTTGAATATGTGTGTCGAATAGCCTTTAGTTTTAGTCCTTTTAAATTATCAAGGGAATCATTTGTACATCTCGTTTTTATAAAAAAAAAGTTAAATTGTATATGTCGGAGTGTCTTATTTATCCATTGTATAAAACGAGGAAGGTACTCAATAAAGCCCTTTCAAACAATCTTTTTTTTTTAAATGTCTGTTTCCACAATAGTTTGAGTTGTATCTAACGATTTACTTAAACATCCATATGGTATTAAAAGTTTAGGAATATTTCATTTTTGACAAATCATTTCTAGTTGAATATTGCCATTTTGTTTACTAATAATTGCAAGATGAATATTGCGATTCTTTTACTAATAATTGCAATTTGAATATTGCCATTCGGTTTACTAATAAATGCAAGTTGAATATTGCCATTTGGTTTACTAATAAATGCAAGTTAAGTATTGCCATTTTGGTAACTGATAATTACAAGTTGAATTTTGCCATTTTGTTTACTAATAATTGCAAGTTGAATATTGTCACCTTATATTGTTGTGTTTTTCGTATCCCCAGTTTATTAGTTAATCCAAGTTCATTTTTTTTATATGGGTTTTACATCACATCAACATTATTTCAGTTATGTAGCGATGCCCGACTCTTAATGATGGAGGAAGACCCCATACTCAACTGCCCACAAGGGCTGGTCAAGGTAGGTAGAACCATCGGCATTCCGTAAGTCAGTCGGGAGACTGCCTCTTATGAAAATCCATATCCCTCTCAGGATTTGAACCCACGCGGAGAGGGGCCATGTGATTTCAAGTTCTGTACTCTAACCACTACCAAGTTCAAAGATTGATACATGTAGAATGTTGGTCATAAATGCAGCATTTTCCCTATATCGCTTTGTTATTGATCAAGGAGGTGCCGGATAAACATATGGTATTGGTGCGAGTTAGTTTCATTTTTTATATGTACTATATGCAAACCTCCATCGTGAGTAAAATTCTGTTTATACACCCTAGGAAATTGTGATGGAATGAAAAGCATCTTTCTGAATTATTATTAAAATAGGAGATATCGATTGATCACATTATGCCTATTTTTCAAGCATTAATTTCAAACTAGTACACAACACACGTTTTAAGCATCGGATTGCCTACATATATTTATGATTTTACATTGCCCAGCAAAGGGGTCGAAACATTGTTTTCTGCTGTAGCACGATTAAAGAGTTGAATCGAAAATTACGACTCCTTTGGTGCGCCATAGCTTAAATGATACGTTTACAATGCCCGGCCAATGGGCTAAAAATAGCATAAATAACGTTTGTAATTAATCTCTTTGAAATAATACTACATTTGCATTTACATGTATAACGTTTTTTTTACCCTCATGCATGGTTGAAAAACCGTTTAGTAATCCTTACCTCAATGCTTCAATAACTTTTTACTACGGAATACCGTAAAGGCAATCGCATATGTACAGTATGTGCTGATCTAAAAACGACATTTGATACATGTAGTACGATAATGATAACCTGACTGAACAGACGTGAGTACGCTTGGAAATAAAAACAATAACACGATAGTTCGATGCCAATAGTGGGATATGGTTTCACTTTGTTTGTGTCATAATTTTGAATTATCTTCATCGCAGTATTGCAGAATCCATTAGGCACCCTAACATAGTCTTTTTTATCGCGTTAACGTTAGCCCATTGACGTGGTTTAGCGTTAACGTTATTGTACTGTCGTGGTTTCGCGTTAACATTATTGTACTGTCGTGGTTTCGCGTAAACGTCATTGTACTGTCGTGGTTTCGCGTAAACGTCATTATACTGTCGTGGTTTCGCGTTAACGTTATTGTACTGTCGTGGTTTCGCGTAAACGTCATTGTACTGTCGTGGTTTCGCGTTAACGTTATTGTACCGTTTTGGTCTCGCGTAATCATCATTGTACTGTCAGGGTACCACGTTAACGTTATTGTACTGTTGTGGTTTCGCGTTAACATTATTGAACTGTCGTGATTTCGCATTAACGTTATTAAACTGTCGTGGTTTTGTGTTAACGTTATTGAACTGTTGTGGTTTCGCATTAACGTTATTGAACTGTTGTGGCTTCGCGTCAACGTTTTTGTACTGTCGTGGTTTCGCGTAAACGTCATTGTACTGTCGTGGTTTTGTGTTAACGTTATTGAACTGTTGTGGCTTCGCATTAACGTTATTGAACTGTCGTGGCTTCGCGTCAACGTTTTTGTACTGTCGTGGTTTCGCGTAAACGTCATTGTACTGTCGTGGTTTTGTGTTAACGTTATTGAACTGTTGTGGCTTCGCATTAACGTTATTGAACTGTCGTGGCTTCGCGTTAACGTTTTTGTACGGTCGTGGTTTCGCGTAAACGTTCGTGAACTACATGTATCGGGATTTCTCGTTAACGAAATTATACTCTCGTAATTTCGTGCTAATACTATCGTACTGTTGTTTGACACTTTGTCGATCTGCAAATATATAGGCACTGGTCCTTACCGTATTCCGTATTGTACTGCCTGTTTATGGTTTTCATTTTACCTTTTTCAAATAGTTCATATGCCAGATTTTCGACCAATCAGAATAAAGCTTCACTGCATCATAGTCTGTTGCGGTGCATCACAATCGGTTCCTTAGCGACGGATTGAAAAGGTAGTTGGTAGGTAAGATATTTCGATAATGGCACGTAGATGTGTCTTTTGTCGAAAGTAGATTTCCAGAATAGCTGAATAAATGCAGTTGATACGATTCTATCATTTTCCAAGCCTAAAAACTATAACAAAGTAGGTCTTTCATACATACCACGAGCAGCTCGAATTTAATTACATCAAGTCTACAAAGTGATATGCTCGAAGGAAAAGTGAAATTGCATACATTTAAGGCTTCCCCACTCATTAAAGATGGTGGAAGATCCCAATTATAACTGCCTGAACGGTTCACCAAGTTGGGTAAATTCCATTTGTCAGAAGGACTCGGCAAGAACCATTGTTTATTACAAGTCAACCGAGAGACTGTTCCATGAAAATCCATAGCTAACCCTTAGTGAGATTTGAACCAACATTGTGATTTCAAATTTATACACTTAGCACAATTCCACTTAATTGTTGATTATTAAGAGTGTGTGTTAAATAAGTATCTATTACATATATCTATACAAAGACTGTACGTGAAATACAAGCATTAACGTATGTCTACCAGTGTAGTTCTGTCAGTGACAGTAGGTATCTTGCATTCATTCTTTTTACAATTAATGTACATGTAACAAATTATGGAAATGCCTATATACTACCTTTTAGAAATATATATGCATTCTCCCTCATAAATATTAAGGGTAAATATGCATATATATTGCCTAATTACATTTGTTATAAAATTTGGTGTCAAGGGCATAATTGTTAAAGATATAAATAAGTAAATCAGGGTGATTTAAGAAATTAATGCAAGAAAAACTTCAAATTGTGTTTTGTCAAGTTCATGTACTAAACATACGACTGCTTTCGTTGAAAATGTCAAAAAAAAACCCGGATGTTTTAACGTAAACTTTGTTTTTCTTTTTATTTCCCTAGCCATATGGAATAACTAACACATTTATTAACATCGTGTTACCTAGCGGTCCTGATAAGTGTTATTTGTTGAATTCCTTTCTTTACTTCTTCCCTGAATCCTATAGTGTGGACAGTCGTTAGAAATGCCCCCCACGACCAGTCTGTTTAGTACAAACAGTATATGCAGGGTTTTCCCTTGACCCTTTGATGAATGCCAATTTAAAAAAAAAATAATTGGGGGGGGGGAAGACTTTTGACCCATTCTATATGGACTTGTGAATGGAAGATAATGATCTTTATTGGTCATCTCATACAACTTGGGGGTCATGGAAAATCCTGATGTGATTTGTCTTATATTTCATGCGATATTGCATAAAAAGAAGCTGGTCATTTCGTACTCAAGCCACCTCGTACCCATCCAAATTTAGTCAACTCTTATCCACGTTTGGTCCATACATAAAAAACACCCCACCCAAGTACTTCCCAATGCTACATAGACTACTGAGCATATTATAGTATTCATATGATATGAATCGCCATATATCAGTATAGACAAAATAATACTGGTCTATCGAGCTGCGCGTCTTTGTACCGTTTGAAAGTAGGTATGAAAATGTCAATTGAAGCCGCGGCACAATCTCTATTGGTCATCCTCTCAGACGAAGTAGTCCCGAAAATCAAACAAAAACACACGGAATGAGAAATGCAGTCGTACAGCTATACAAAAGACAGGTAAGTGTATATAATTCATGCCTCCTACCTATATACCCATGCCTTAAAAGCCCATACTTATTTTGTATTTAATATGACTTTTTGTACTTTAACCTGAAAGCAGTTTGTAACAGGTGCGGGACCATAAAACGACGTTTCAACAATAAGCGTCGGTCTCGACACTTAGCGTCGGTCTTGCGACATTAAACGTCGGTTTTGCGATATTTAGCGCCGGTCTTGTGACATTAAGCATCGGTTTTGCGACATTTAGAGTCGGTTCTGTGACATTCAGCGTCGGTCTTGTGACATTAAGCGTCGGTCTTGTGACATTTAACGTCCGTCTTGCGACATTTAGCGTCGATCTTTCGACAATTAGCTTCGTTCTTGTAACAATTAGCGTCGTCTTGCGACGTTTAACGTCGGCCTTGTGACATAAACCGTCGGTCTTGTGACATTTGACGTCCGTCTTGCGACATTTAGCGTCGATCTTTCGACAATAACCTTCGGTCTTGTGACATTTAGCGTCGTCTTGTGACATTTAACGTCGTCTTTCTACATATAACGTCGGTCTTGTGACATTTAGCGTCGTCTTGCGACGTTTAACGTCGGTCTTGTGACATTTAGCGTCGTCTTTCTACATTTAACGTCGGTCTTGCGACATTTAACGTCAGTCTACTTGGGCTCCTCTCTGAATCTGGTTTAATCTTGAATCTTGATTCCTGAAATACAATGGACACACATGCATATTGGGCTAGAAGGCAGATATCTCTCGGCCAGGAGACTATCTTTCAGTTATGTTTTAATTTATGTATTTCCCATTAACGATTTCAAACAAGGACAACTAAAGATGTGCTGTACGGTTACAGGGAAAACATTGTGATTTATTCAGGTCGTCTGATAAAGTTATCAACTTAGATTCTTAATTGTAATCGGCTACTACGATTTTTTGTTCCTAAAATTGTCATGGACAATGATTAACACACATAGACTATTCAGAACGTCATATACTCTCAAGATCTTCTAAAGCGAATACTTTTGAACGTATGCATTCGCCAAAAGGTTGACATGTTTTATCTTAACAAGTATCGTATCTTCTCAATCTTAAAATATTCGCATATTCCACTTTCACCGTCAGAAATATTAGCATCGAAAATCGATCCATAAATGATAATTTTAGCCGTTTGACGTCATATACCTGTCATCCCTGCTTTTGACCTCTTCGTTTGTAATTGTCCTCTCAGAAAAGGGTAAGACACGTGATAATGTGGACATCATTTCTATTACCAAAGACTATTACTGTACGTATTATGTGGACCTCAAGACTTAAAATTTTCTTTTTAAGTTTTTTTTTCGAACAAGGGACGTAATCGATACCGAATGTTTATTGTATTTAATACCTTGTTACCTCCCTTTGGACTGAAATTCGCCTTTTTCGTCATACATATGCAATAAACAAAAAACACGTCTTTTCACAGATGGCGATGATGTCTGCTTTAAGACCATTTTATTCTATTTTATAAAAATATCAAATATCTGTATATAGGAGGTTGTAACCAAAGCATGTTGAAAATGTGTCTTGATCAGTCTTGATAATGTGTTCATTCAGTGTTCAACCTGATTCCAGATTTTTCAAGAACACCCAAAGTACATTACCTTTGATTTTGGTCACTTGTCAACCAGTTCCGAAAAGAATCTTTTCAAAAACCATTGATGTTTTGATCCCACCGACAGTTTACGTACAATGGCGCATTGTTTATTTAAAATAAAATGTTACGTTGATTGTAATAAGACGCTTTACGTAATAATCCAAGGGATCCATGAATTCGTGGTTTGCGAGACAACGAGGTATTCGACTGAACTTCGTGTGATAAATAGAAAATTGACTTGCTGTAAAGTTTCTAGTCAGATAGGCGCATACCGTGCTTCTTAACCCTTTCCCAAACAATAACGAACGACATTTGACTACTTTGTTGCAGACGAATTACGAAAACATTGTGGGAAAAGGGGAAATTGCTAGTAAAGAGTTAACTTTCCTTTTCCCACAATGTTTTCTGCCCTATCAGAAGGTTATCTTCCGATTTCATCACCTTTTGTAATGTCGTCTGCAAAGTTGTTCAATTTGGGACAGTCGAAAATGTGTTGTTTTTGAAAGGGTAAAAACGATGGATATGGTAGTGCAACACCTTCAACATTTAAAGTGACGATCTCCTAGTTTGTGTATGGTACTCTGTAAGAATCATATGTTGAAAAGTGGATCTTAACAATACTAGTCTCAAAATGTTCGACTATTTTCAGTTTCTTTATTTTAAAAATGCAGGACAACCGTGTTTTCACAAACTGGGTGTCCAGCATTTTTGACAAAAAGAAACTGAAAATAGTCGAACATTTTTGCGACAAGTATAAGCAACCACGCTTTTCAGTGCTTTGATGGAGATGAGATTGCTTTCTGATACATCGTACTGGCATCATAAGATTACGACGCTGGCCTATTTCGAGGCCCTGTTCCAAGATGGTTTTCAATGACTTTGCAGGACTCCAATAAAAGACCATTGTTTCTAGTCAGATAAGAATATTCCGTGGTTCTTAAAACGATGGATTTGGCAGTACAACACCTTCAACACCGTAAAGGACGCTAATAAAAGATCATTGTTTACAAAATAGTTCACTAAATCAGTATGCAATTATTTCTAGATAAATGTGAAACATTTTTACTAAACAGTTATGAGTTGCCTTGTTAAGTGTATCAGTAATCTATCGTTATAGTTATAGTAAGTTACTGACACATGTCCTTTTCTATGGGTCCTCTTCGTCAGTGCCGTACCAATATGCTTCAGATTCGTAACGGCTTTCCTGGATGCACTAGTACTAGGCTGCGGCTCAGAAGTGACTTGCCAAAGGCCACTCCCACGAAACCATAGGTGTCGGTTGAGTTCGAACCCGGTTTTTAACCTTAACCAATGAGCCACGCATGACCCTCCTTAATCTAGTTATTAACGTTTTACTTAAACAATTTACAAATGTGCATAAGTCTAAAACAACAATTCCTCTTATTTCAATATTGGGCGAAACAATATTTCAAAGTAACAAATCATTGGAATCATCTCTCCGAGACACTTCCAATGACGTGTCACATTGCAATAGTGTACGTTCATTGAAGATTCTATTCATGTTTATCAGTTTTGACTGACGCAAATATTTCCTTAAGTTGTTTAGTAAAACGGTACCCTGGTGCTTTAAACATTTGTTGTGTTACCATATCCAGATTCCTTTATCCATTATCTTATAAGTTTTACGAAGAAAAGAAAGGTGCGGATCTATAAGCTTATGATAGTCTTCCATTTATTACGAAGTAAGGTAGGAGGGACAGCAGCATTATTCATGAAAACAGCAAGTCGTGAAGCAGCAGCAAGGCCAAATAAAGCCGGAATGCTAGGGCTTTGAAACGACACATGCTTCCAAATTAATAACCAGCAAACAAACCGACCAACTGACATCTAGCTTTCTTATGTTTCCTCTCATTCGCTCACTTCCAATGGAAATTCATCATGAATTCAACTAATCAATCAATTAGCTAGTCATCTTAAGTAAACAATTCATCTCTCAATCAAATAATCAAAACTATTTGCATTGAAAGAAATTTAATGAATGCAGTTGGCCAATGTTTTGTAAGTTAACTAACCTTAGACTTTAAATAATGAAAACAATAAGGCTCACATATTCTCACGCAATAGTTTCGGAGTTGTTCACACATAATAAGACCTACAATGTTTACAAAGAGGTTTGGGACAGTTAATCGGACAAACGCCGGCCTACTTTCACTTTTCCGTATGGTCTGGGATAAACGGCGGCCTGGTATACTAACCCACTCCCTTTTATCGGCAACTTGGATTGGTCCAAATATGAAACGATTGAAAACGGAGCTTTTGTATAAGAATAAGAACAACCAATATATATGTTTTAATAAATGTCAACACCAACGTCTCTTTCAATGTCTATATTTAGGGGGGTTCATATCAATTGTGAAAAGAAAATTGAAAAACAGATGCTGGCGATAATTCCTTTTTCCTTTCGTCAAAGTCTTTCGCTGGCGTTTCAAAATAACGACAAAATCTGGAATATTGTATTGGGTTAATTCGCACTTGAACTTTCCGACAACGGGTCGATCACTGGGCTTTGTAGATCGGTGATTAATACTGACCGTGTAAAGATAGGTTTTGATAAACCAACATGAACTTGCAGTTTTCCCGAGAACAAGTGCACATTGGTAAATTAGGAAACACACACAGGTGAACTGTCAATGTAGTGTAGTTGAAACTACCATCAAGCTTGTATTTTGATACGTATATTGATGTATGGAAAGAATTCATAAAACCTACATATGAATCAACAATCATTTCATAGATAAACACATATGATCACTGGCATACTAAAGGTAATACATATGTTTGCAATACCTCCTTCCCTTCATGTGGTTTTCGAGACTCAGAAAAGGTATATTTTGCTAAAACAGGGCGTATCATCCTTTTTAACAATTAAAGTTACATTATGCAATTTAAATACAAAAAAGGCACACGCCCTTCATTTAAAGTGAGGGTATATGGCATTTAAAGGTGCTTAATTGTGTAAACACATGTCTGGAGGACAGTGGTCCAGGGGTAGAGCGTCGGCTTTCTGGACACGAGGGTTGTGGGTTCCGAACCCTAGAAAAGCGGGATCTGCCTTGCGAACTTTCATTGATCCACATCCGACGCGAGTACTGGTTATGTATCCAGGAAGCAGAATCAAGAGTGATTAATCTAAGCTGTAAGAACTTGTTTACACTCGATGTGAAATAAATAAGTTTAAACTAAATACCTGTCTAAGTACTTGAAAGCGGTTTGCGATGGATTTCAAAACCGTTACAACGCTTTGGAATCTGAATTAATAAGTGGTTCTTAATAAGGCTCCTAATACTAATACAAACTACGTTTACTTCAAATACCCCCAGTACTATACTATACGTCTCATACAAACTACGTTTACTTCAAATACCCCCAGTACTATACTATACGTCTCATACAAACTACGTTTACTTCAAATACCCCCAGTACTATACTATACGTCTCATACAAACTACGTTTACTTCAAATACCCCCAGTACTATACCATACGTCTCATACAAACTACGTTTACTTCAAATACCCCCAGTACTATACTATACGTCTCATACAAACTACGTTTACTTCAAATGCCCCAGTACTATACTATACGTCTCATACAAACTACGTTTACTTCGATACCCCAGTACTATACTATACGTCTCGCCTGACTACGTTTACTTCAAATACCCCCAGTACTATACTATACGTCTCATACAAACTACGTTTACTTCAAATACCCCCAGTACTATACTATACGTCTCATACAAACTACGTTTACTTCAAATACCCCCAGTACTATACTATACGTCTCATACAAACTACGTTTACTTCAAATCCCCCCAGTACTATACTATACGTCTCATACAAACTACGTTTACTTCAAATACCCCCAGTACTATACTATACGTCTCATACAAACTACGTTTACTTCAAATACCCCCAGTACTATACCATACGTCTCATACAAACTACGTTTACTTCAAATACCCCCAGTACTATACTATACGTCTCATACAAACTACGTTTACTTCAAATACCCCCAGTACTATACTATACGTCTCATACAAACTACGTTTACTTCAAATACCCCCAGTACTATACCATACGTCTCATACAAACTACGTTTACTTCAAATACCCCCAGTACTATACTATACGTCTCATACAAACTACGTTTACTTCAAATACCCCCAGTACTATACCATACGTCTCATACAAACTACGTTTACTTCAAATACCCCCAGTACTATACTATACGTCTCATACAACTTGGGTACCGTTTTACTAACAACTTAAGGAAAATATTGACGTAAGTCATAACGGATATACATGGATAGTATCTTCATTGAAAGTACAATATTGCAATGTGATACGTCATTGGAAGCGTCTCGGAGAGACGATTCCAATGATGTGTTACTTTGCAATATTGCTTAGCCAGATATTGAAATAAGAGGAGAGACGATTCCAATGATGTGTTACTTTGCAATATTGCTTAGCCAGATATTGAAATAAGAGGAATTGTTGTTTTAGACTTACGCGAACTTTAAGCGTAAACCCTGTACAGCTGCTATACGGGTTTAGAGAAAGAAAAGGTTTCCAATATAAAACTTTCCCAACAGCTGTGACCAAGTAGCATTAAGGCTGACAGTGACCGTTTTGATTGTTGGACCTTCTAAAGGTCAAGTGGTTTTAAAAAAGAAATACATCTAAACACCCCGTGATTAAAGAAGTTTAAATCCAAATGTAGTAGATCTAGTCTCGAGATAAATGTTTCTGATAAAACGACTGTAGTCCAGATAAAGGTTTTAGTATGATCTTTATAACGCAGAATTTCAAAATGTTTTATTGTTGTCGAAAAAAGAGCAGAGGTAGAGGATCAGCCTCTGGTATCAAGCGTTTCGGCTTTGATCCCGATTAGCAATTCAATTCAATTCAATTATTTTATTCGGCAAAATCAGCACAAACATGCCTTTGGCCATAACATTTCAGTAAACTATGCACACACAACAAATATACATATTCAATCTATCTACAGATAGATTAGCAATGAGGTAATAACACGGGAAATAACCCATAATTGTGTGCGAGTACCGGTCGCTTTATTTGGCATCTGGGCTCTAACCTGTGTCCATACGCATGAAGTCGGAATTAATGATTATATAAAGAATACAGCAGTAAGCTAAGAACATATACCACGAGAACCCACAGTACAGGAATAAGACAAGCAATAAAATAATTTTCAAAGGGAATAAATACATCATGAGTACCAATAATGTACAAGACAATAAAGACTTTGGCTGGAGGAATATACTTCTTATAATCCGGACATTCGACTATACCAGGCTAGTTATGTCTGATTAAACCACAGTAATTGATAGTCACGTGTGAGAGATATAGGTAAACAGCCCCATTTGTGCTTCCATGATATCCGGATTCATAGAGACGATGTCTTCTCCGAGATTTGAGTATTTCATTAGAAATTCGAATATAGATTGGAGAATTTCATTAAAAAATCGAATCTATATTGAAAAAATTAATTTTGAATTCGAATAAATGTTGGAGAATTCCAAGATAAATTCAAATCATTTTGGCATTTTTTTGATAGAAATGTGTGACTGAGCGAAGAAGACGTACTAGCAAACCCAAATGCAGATCCGGAGTTGTAACCAAGAAAGGCTTGTTTATGCATGGCGGTGGCAATTGTTATATTTAATATGAAGCCTTTCCCAAACAATAATGACAGTTGACCACTTTGTTGCAGACGACTTTATAAACATTGAGGGGTAAGGAGAAATTGCTCGTCACGAGCAATTTCTCCTTTTCCCACAATGCTTTCTGGCCTATCAGAAGATTATTTTTCAATTCCATCACATTTTGAAATGTCGTCTGCTAACTCTTTCAATTCGGGACAGTCGAAAATCTATTGTTTGGAAAAGGGTTAAAGCGCACTTGAGTCGTACTTTCGCACGGTATACTTCAACCGGCATTTGATAAAGATGTTCTTAAGCGTACATGTGGTACCTTTTTTTTGAAATTCTTTGTTGTCACGCATTCAGTATATATATAAAAAACACACAAAAAAGCAAAGTTCCTTGATAGATATGCCATGGAGTACACTATGGCAATCGGAAAATGAGCATGGGATAATCCCGATCTAAATGGTCATCTTTTTCTGCAAGACCATCGGGAAAGTATGCTTCATACGACTGTAAAACGAACGTAGTTGGTTTCCGGTAAAAATGGTAGTTGTTCGCACCATTTCTAAAGGAAATAGAAATATAAACCATGTTTTGAGATTTCTTTCCTTTCGACTATATTGATATCGACCACCAGAAATAGGTACACAATTAAGTAACCTTTTTAAAACTTTGTTAACGAAAGCCTAAATAATGTAAAGCATGGGTAATGGCTGTGCTACGTGCTGAACCTTTTACCGTTCAGAAAACATCCGAAAGTGTCCGAAAATGTATCGGATACCTAGGTGAAATTTGGTAGTGATCAAACTTCATAAATGTTATTGAATCGTCACACACCTTGTTTAATGCATTGTGCATTTGCTATTTGATACAGTTGCGCGAATTTCCTTAAGCTATCATAAGATTGTAATTAGCAGAAATATATTTATACATGCATCAATGCATAATATGTACTCGAAATGGTAAATTCATCTTAAAGTCTTGGCCTCAGAACAAGAGATGTTACAGACCTGGAAAAGATTTTTGTCAATTTACCCCAAAACGATACTAACTACGAAAATCAGTAACTGAACGAAGGCAAAACAAGGAAATGTCTCTCTTGGCTGCACTTTCACCGCTTTTCAGGCTTATTTGATTTAATGCAAAAAGGGCTTTGTGACCACGATGCATTTATAAGATACTCTCTATTGCATTTAGCCGAAAAATAAGAAATAAGATAGAATACACACACAGTCATAAATAACAAATCCTGAAAATCTATACGAAGAAAGACTACTCATACTCGTATACGGCAATTTGTCTTACCTATACACATTTTCACAAACACTGTTACGTACCAATTTGTCTTACCTAAACACATTTTCACAAACACTGTTACATACCAATTTGTCTTACCTATACACATTTTCACAAACACTGTTACGTACCAATTTGTCTTACCTTTACACATTTTCACAAACACTGTTACGTACCAATTTGTCTTACCTATACACATTTTCACAAACACTGTTACATACCAATTTGTCTTACCTATACACATTTTCACAAACACTGTTACATACCAATTTGTCTTACCTATACACATTTTCACAAACACTGTTACATACCAATTTGTCTTACCTATACACATTTTCACAAACACTGTTACATACCAATTTGTCTTACCTATACACATTTTCACAAACACTGTTACGTACCAATTTGTCTTACCTATACACATTTTCACACACTGTTACGTACCAATTTGTCTTACCTATACACATTTTCACAAACACTGTAAAGTACCAATCTATCTTACCTATACACATTTTCACAAACACTGTTACGTACCAATTTGTCTTACCTTTGCACATTTTCACAAACACTGTTACGTACCAATTTGTCTTACCTATACACATTTTCACAAACACTGTTACGTACCAATTCGTCTTACCTATACACATTTTCACAAACACGTTACGTACCAATCTTACCTATACACATTTTCACAAACACTGTTACGTACCAATTTGTCTTACCTATACACATTTTCACACACACTGTTACGTACCAATTTGTCTTACCTATACACATTTTCACAAACACTGTAAAGTACCAATCTATCTTACCTATACACATTTTCACAAACACTGTTACGTACCAATTTGTCTTACCTATACACATTTTCACAAACACTGTTAGGTACCAATTTGTCTTACCTATACACATTTTCACAAACACTGTTACATACCAATTTGTCTTACCTATACACATTTTCACAAACACTGTTACATACCAATTTGTCTTACCTATACACATTTTCACAAACACTGTTACGTACCAATTTGTCTTACCTATACACATTTTCACAAACACTGTTACGTACCAATTTGTCTTACCTATACACATTTTCACAAACACTGTTACGTACCAATTTGTCTTACCTATACACATTTTCACAAACACTGTAAACGTACCAATCTATCTTACCTATACACATTTTCACAAACACTGTTACGTACCAATTTGTCTTACCTATACACATTTTCATTTTCACAAACACTGTTACGTACCAATTTGTCTTACCTATACACATTTTCACAAACACTGTTACATACCAATTTGTCTTACCTATACACATTTTCACAAACACTGTTACGTACCAATTTGTCTTACCTATACACATTTTCACAAACACTGTTACGTACCAATTTGTCTTACCTATACACATTTTCACAAACACTGTTACGTACCAATTCGTCTTACCTATACACATTTTCACAAACACCGTTACGTACCAATTTGTCTTACCTATACACATTTTCACAAACACTGTTACGTACCAATTTGTCTTACCTATACACATTTTCACAAACACTGTTACGTACCAATTTGTCTTACCTATACACATTTTCACAAACACTGTTACGTACCAATTTGTCTTACCTATACACATTTTCACAAACACTGTTACGTACCAATTTGTCTTACCTATACACATTTTCACAAACACTGTTACGTACCATTTTATGATAGAGTTCATTAATCACTCTCAAGATGTTATCAGAGCGTTAAGCCGTGATCTACTTATATTGTAACTTTCACTTAAACTTTGCCCTAATAGTATGGTCTGATTTAAGTTTGTCTGGCTCCTGGGTTTAAATGGGGGGGTATTTAAATCAATCAAAACAAAACTGAAAGCATTGTCCTCTTGAACGAACTTGAAGCCAAAGTGTTTATTGTTTAACCCTTAGAGAACCGACTTCAGGCTAATGCAAACAGGTTAGATCCAGGCCAGCCGCCAAGTAAATTGGCGGCTGGCCTGTGATCTAACCTGTTTGCTACTATGGGGATCTTTTCTCGTCAAAATTAAGCAAATATCTATCGTTTTGGTTAGTAGACGAGTCACGACACAAAATATATGATTAGAAAATTACAAAGCATTTCAAGGGTTAAATGTTATAAAACGTATGATTTAGCATGACATATTTGCTGCATAAGTCTTTGGAAGTACTGTGAACAACTGTGCGTGTATCCTTTTCCTAAAGTAGTTTCCACCTGATATTATATACAATCCAATACATGTATGCTATATGTGTCGCCTCCCATTCTTTTTGTTACGTTTCAATATGGGAGAACGGATAAATGAAACAGCTTACCATACATATATATATATATCAGCAAATACTTTTAAAGCAAACTATTTAAACAAATTCCTATTTGTCGACACTTTTCAGTCAGACTGGCTATTTTGTATCTTTTTACTACTTCTGCATATTTTACAATGTGTAATTACATGTAAACTAACATCAAAACAAATTGATTAGGAATAAACAGTAAAAGTCGGTGAATATCAAGGGAAAAGTGGACCTTAAAACTAGTTATGTAACTCATGATTTGTTTGTATATATGGAACATTCAAAATAACAAAGACGAAATAAATATGGTATACAGTATTCTACCCATAGAGCGTCGCTTTATGGCCCTATTCCACTACTGCCACTAATCCCAAGAATCACCAAAATAGCTAAATTTTAGGATTTGTAGATGGATCGTTATCATTTCGCGAAGTTCTTAACTCATTCGTATATATTCGTAGTCGGTTCTTGCAATTCTTGAGCGATCGGGAATTCGTGACAAAAGTTTTGAACTGTTCAAAGTTTTGGCCCCGAACTCCATGATTAAAATAATCGAAGCTTATTCGTAATAACTTCGTAGTGCGTTCTTTGGCATCGTTACTGAAACGTAATCGATTCGTAGGTAATCGGGTGCATTCGTTACTCATTCGGGGATCTGTGAACTAGTGATTTGACCGCGAATCGACTACGAATTCGTCACGAGCAATTTATCCTTTTCCCACAATGTTTTCAAAAGTTGTCTGCAACAAACTGGTCAAATAATTCCGTTTCCCTTACAATTTCGTTCGGATTGCGAGACATTCGGATAATCGGGGTCCGGATAAACGAGGTTTCACTGTATAGAAATGATGGATACCGGGTATTCTATCTTATCACAAATACATCGAATAGAAATTGCGCACACTGGGTGCAGAAGGCAGACGGTACAAGAGCGAGTCCTACATGCGTAATGTTAAAAGTTAGCTTCATAATGGTTCAACATGAATAAGTTTAAACGAGATATGTCTGTAAAACAGAAGAAAGACAGACACACGTAGTAGCTGGTATCGTTATTGCTTTTATCGAAATGTATTATTTTTGTCACTTAACAACACGTGAAATAGTATTTGAGCCCAGAAAAAGGACGGGTAAAACCAATATTCGAATATTAGAGACTAGTACTTGGAGGTCATTTATTTTGCTTTTTACTTTATATGTACATACCTTGTTTTAAGGATAACATTCAAATCTTGGGATAGAATAACCATTCTAAACGTATTTATAACAGTAAGATATTCTACACCTGGTATTTATTGAATGTGTTGTGTATTATGTTATGACAGTTCCTATAACATCGTGTTTTCTTGTATGCTGAGCTTCTTACCATACAATGGCACAACTTCAACAACACTCCGAGTAGCATGGTCAACACGGAGAATTGTTCTTCTTGTCACAAAGGGGAAATGGTTTCTATTTGATATGATAAAGAAATCGGATTCGTTTTTAACTCTGAAATTGCTCGTCCGCCGTAGCTTTTTTTCGGACAAGTCTCGAATTCCAACATGGGGGCGTGTGTATTTATGAGGCTTTTGTCCCGTTTTACTGTTCAACATAAGGAAATAATTTGCGTATGTCCAAACTGATAAACATGGATAGTATCTTAAATGAAAGTACAATATTGCAATGTGACACGTTATTGGAAGCGTCTCGGCGAGAAAATTCCAATGATATGTTACCTTGCAATATTGTCTATTCAAATATTGTCATATAGAGAGACAGTTCCTTTGAACTCACGCAAATTTTCATCATACAATGTTTAGTAAAACGGTACTTTCCTGGTCGCTGTAAAGTGAAGCCCGAAGTATTTCAACTTGACACTCAAACCTTTATGCTCATGCGCAATTACAAATCCTGGATAAGTTCCACAAGACTTGAAATACTTCGACTACTGGCGATACCGACCTGGCAAGCAATTAACTTCGACTACTGGCGATACCCACCTGGCAAGCAATTAACTTCGACTACTGGCGATACCCACCTGGCAAGCAATTAACTTCGACTACTGGCGATACCCACCTGGCAAGCAATTAACTTCAAACGGAAGTCAAAGTTATCGATGGTTTACTCTTGTTCCATAATGTTTCAGTTTGTTTCATTTACTAAGTCCTTAGAAAACTACTTTGATAGTGCATTAATTGCTCCTAGTAAGCAATTTATCATTTTTGTCTCACATTGATATCAACTCAATGATATAGAAATAGTTGTGCGTGCATTTACTAAGTCCTTAGACAATTACTTTGAAAGAGTATATATTGCTCCTAATAAGTAACTTATCCTGTTTTTCTAGCAATGGTATCAACTCAATAATATTGAAGTAATTGTGTGTGCATTTATTTAGTCCTTAGAAAATTACTTTGATAGAGTATAAATTGCTCCTAATAAGCAATTTTTCCTGTTCTTCTATAATGGTTTAAACTCAGTACAGTGATGTCTCGTTAATCCGAACACGTCAGTTCCCAACAAAATATCCGGATGACCGAATCATCATGAAGCAGAGCATGTTCTTATACACATTAAGACATAAACAATCTGTATGCACGTGCAAACTTAAAACCCCTTAGCAAACGCCAAATTGTCGACCGTCCCAAACTGAAAGAGTTTGCAGACGACATTTCAAAACGTGATGAAATTAAAAAATAATCTTTTGATATGGAGAAAACATTGTGGGAAAAAGAGAAATTGCTCGTCACGAGCAATTTCTCCTTTATCCACAATGTTTTCAACAGTCGTCTGCGACAAACTGCTCAAGTAGTTCCGTTCCCTTACAATTTTGTTCGGATTGCGAGACATCCGGATAATCGGGGTCCGGATAAACGAGGCTTCACTGTATTATAAAGATGATTATATGTGATACTGTCGTCTGCTGCTGCCTTGATTTTTTACCGGTCACATATCTATTAAAGAACATGGGTGAAGAAGTTACATGCATTGGATATTGAACGTGGTCGAAATTCATTCATCAACTTACTTCCTTCACACACTTCTCCCCTTTCGGTGCGTACGCACGATTTCCGATTATAACGGTATTTTTTTCTATCGGCAGGGGAAACCACCCTTCAAACTTCCGCTCAGCATTTCCTCCCGGGTGCACCTTAATCCAAATGATTCATAAATGTACATTGTACATCCGTCATCGTTGCCTAGTCGTTAAGGCGTCCGTCTCAAACTCCGATTTTCCCCGGAAAATGTTTCTCGTGGGACTTGTTCCGAAATGACCGGTTCGTGAGCCGCCAGCTAGTTTAATTGACAGTTACCGACTTTTAGTCGGTTTGCGCCGGGCAAAGTGATAGAAGTTGGGAGGTACTTGTTATATGTATACATTGAAAAGTGTCTAATAAGCCAAACTGACTGGCCTTTTCAATAGGGGTGACCCTATAATAAAGAAAACCTTAACCTTTACGCAGATATTAAACATATTTACAGCTTGGATCATCCGAGTTAGGTGGACCTCGGATAATCCAAGCTGAAATTCTATCACACTGAAACACTCTTCGCCTGGATCGACCGGACTGTTCCGGATTTCAAAATTACTCTTTACGGGTTGGATATATGTGTGGTTCTTTCCCCTCTATGGTTGGTCCGAATGATCCAGACGTAGATATTTAAAACATTTACAGCTCGGATCATGCGACTTAGATGTAACTCGGATGATCCAAGCCGAAATTCTATCCCACTGTAACAATCTACGTCTGAATCGCCCGGGTTATACCGGATTTCGAAATCAATCTTCACGGGTTGGGTATATATGTGGACCTTTCCCTCTATGGTATGTCGTGGACCGCAAGATAAACGAAGTACGCTTGATGGATGGAACTCCCGATAACAAAACTATCCTTCATATCTGCCCCTGATGGTTGTGAAATACTTTAACCCTTTACCAGACGCCAAATGTTCGACTGTCCCAAATTGAAAGAGTTTGATGACGACATTTCAAAATTGGATGAAATGATGAAAATAGTCTTCTGATTCGACAGAAAACATCGTGGGAAAAGGAGAAATTGCTCAATAAGAGCGATTTCTCCTTTTCCCACAATGTTTTGCAGATTCGTCTGCAACACACTGGTCAAATTTCGTTATTGTTTGGCAATGGGTTAACAGATAACGTTGCATAACTCACCAGAGGGGCTACACAACCAATATTTTTTGTTTTTTGTCTATTGCGTCATCTCTGATTTTGTAATTACTTAAAAACCATACTTGCGCTCATTTACACTAAAATTGTTCAAGTTCTAGAATAATATAATTGAAAATTTACTTAAAAGTACTCTAAATTCCCTTTTACAGAGAAATTGAGATTGTTTCACGTTAAAATGATGCTCTTTAAGGGTTAATACTATAAGGTTTATCAACAATAAGCGATAAAGCAAGGTCAGCCGAGAAACTTTGGGAACCAATATACCGCTCATAAAGATCATTTACTATTTTTTTAAAGCCATATTTGCGCTCATTTACACTCAACTTGTGAAAGTTTTAGAACAATTCAAAATGTACTCAAAAGTACTTTAAATCCCCCTTTGTAGAGGAATTGAGACTGTAACACGTTCGCTTGATGCTTTATAAAGAGTAAATACTATAAGGTTTGTTTACAATTAGCGATAAAACAAGGTCAGCCGAGAAACTTTGGAAACCAATAAAACCCAAGAAACTGTCCAATTTGAATGTTCACGTTGTTAATATTGGGTAAATGACAGTATTTCTATACGTTTCACGTGATTTTTCTAACCAGGTGATCGCCACTCATTAATCCGAGCGCTCCTTGCTATTTTGTATGTTACACGAATGTAAACAATGAAGTTAAATTGGTTGGCACCAAATTTGTGAAAATAGCACTGTAAGATAGATAATAAAAAGTGCATGCGTTATACCGTCATGATTTTGTGTTTTCTTTTGCTATGTTTCAGTATATTCTATCATTATTTATATCTCATATTACCCTGTTTTGCAGTTTTTCTGAGCGCTAGTATGCTTTTAAAACATCTTCCATATCCGTTTAAACGAGATTAGAGATAAACAATTCCTAAGGTGTATGCATAAAGGTGTTGAAACAATGTATTAAAGTCAGCAAATTACATAAGAAAGGACTCAACTACAGACGTGGACCACTATATGAGAAAAACTGGTCCAAACATATTTCCGGATAGAATACCTGGTACGAAAACAAGAACAAGTCCCAAGTCAGCTAATGTAGATGAAGTAAAGCAAGTAGTTATATGTATGTATACGAATTAATGGTTTAGCCAAATCAAACCAGTTGTATTGCTTTAAATCGAATTCTACATATAATACACAAACATCCATACACTGTAGATTTTAGCTAATCTTGTTTTTATTAGGAAAGAGCGTGGTTAAATAAAAATAGAGCAATCTTGCTACATCGCATTGCATTTTCTTTTACATTATATTCTTGTTTACTCACACGGGCGGAGCTTGTTACAGCGAAAGTGGAATACGGACGAAAACTGATACGGTTTCCACGACGAAATCTTGGAAGATTTTCGCGCGTGTATTGAGGGTTGCATCATTTTATATTTATAAAAGCGCGGGTTCAGAGCCAGATATACACCCACACTTGCATGCGGTCACTTAGAGAGGTAACAGGGTAGTACACAATCTGAACACATCCGGTTTATCCAATAGAAAACACCTCTGAAATAATAGGGATGACGCCATAATGTTTTCCGCGAGAATGACGTCACTTTTTTTTGTTTCTAAAAATAGATCTTGAATGTAAAATCCAAAAAGTCGTTAAATTTGATTGAGGAAACAAGTATACATGTCACAACAACAAGTTCGCCATTTGGTATGAGTTACTGATCAAAAGTGATTAAAAAGGATATCCAACACTTCCATACACATTGAACTACTTAACATGCACGCTTAGAAAAGGTGTCCATTGGCGGATGCCGATTTACCCGAAAAATTGTAACCCTACACTTTTATCCGAGGTGTATTTCACAGCTCACGGAAATACCCGAGTAGTTCCGATTGGGTAGTACACTCGAATTCTCGCTCTTTTTAATTCCGTATGCATTCCATAAACCCCTGATTTTCTAAACTTAATGCTTCAAATATTGAATAGATCGTTACTCACAGCAGCATTTCGGCTTTATCTACGTTCTAACAATTTGAAACTTGTCTCTAAATGATGTAACAATGGCTGCTTTTGAATGTATAACAATACTGATGCAGTACTTTCAATTTTCCGTCTGCTTAATTGTGTTGAATAGAGAGGTTCATATTTCGTGACAGCGGCGTCGCGTGTTACGGTTTCCACGACGACAATTATAAATTGATACGGTTTTCAGACGAAAATGTTAACGTTTTCAGATAAAAAGAAAAACGATTGAAGAGGTCAGTTTTCTGTTGAGGCGTCGAGTGTGAACGACGAAACTGACCTTTCGATAAACATATCAATTGAAGGGAACGAGGATGAGACCGATGAAGTCCTTCAACCTGACAATCGGAACTACTCGGGTATTTCCGTGAGCTGTGAAATACACCTCGGATATAAGTGTAGGGTTACAATTTTTCGGGTAAATCGGCATCCGCCAATTAACACATTTTCTAAGCGTGCACGTTAAGTAGTTCAATGTGTATGGAAGTGTTGGACATCCTTTTTAATCACTTTTGATCAGTAACTCATACCAAATGGCGAACTTGTTGTTGTGACATGTATAGCCTACTTGTTTCCTCAATCAAATTTAACGACTTTTTTTATTTTACATTCAAGATCTATTTTTAGAAACGAAAGAAAGTGACGTCTTTCTCGCGGGAAACAATATGGCGTCATCCCTATTATATCAGAGGTGTTTTCTATTGGATAAACCCGATGTGTTCAGATTGTCAACCTGACTCTCCCGTTACAGGGACATCTACTCAACAATCTAAACAAAGATTATCATGGAACAAGTATATTTACTCCACAACGTCCAAGGGAAACATACATTGACACAAAAGGTCCGTCCATATGAAAGTTAAGCACACCTGTCACACATGCGAGAGTGAATAAAGCTCCAAATATGATCTTCTCGAGCATATCCGTTCAATTCACCTCAAGAACTCGCTCTCGTGTGAAAGTTGCTCTATGCCGTTCAACAGCAGAAAATCATTGAGTCATCACAAAAAGACTGCTCATGACAAAAACGAAAATTTTAAGTGCCAAACATGTTCGAAAACCTTCAGCAGAAAGGAGCACTATCATGGTCACATAAATTCCCACGCGAATAGCAAGCCTTACATATGTGCTTCATGCCCCAAATCGTTTACTTATACATGTAGATCTCTCTGAACAGACACCTTGCAAAACGAAGAGATAACGTAATTTGGTAACAATTGCATGTTCAAGAATTCAATATTGTGTAACTTTGTGTCCAAATTGAACGGGTGTAAATTGAAAATTTCGTATATACAGTCTTTGAAAAATGGCCTTTTTAAGTGGCTTCTCAATGACATTGCGGGTGGAGTTCCTTCGTTTATTGAAAATTTACCATTTAAGTATCTGATACAATTAACCATACTTAAGTGACACAGATCGTGTCATTTTTTTCGTATATTTTCCGCTATGAAATATGGTTTAACCCAAATATCCCACATTGAACAAAGCGTGGGTGTATTCTAACCTTTTTGATTGAACAAGTGTTTGGTGCAACACTCAAGTAAAGATCATTAATTCAAGCAACGAATATGATAATACGCAGACCAAGCTTTTGTTTGAGTTTATAAACAACACATAACGGTTTAGGGAGGAAATATATAATTCACATGTTAAGTAAGGAATCGCTTAATCTTCAACAATATTTGACAATTAACCCTTTTCAAAACAACTTATTTCCAACTGTCCCAAATTGAAAGAGTTTGCAGACGACATTTCAAAATGTGATGGAATTGGAAAATAATTTTCTTATAGGGCAGAAAACATTGTGGGAAAAGCAAAAATTGCTCGCCACGAGCAATTTCTCCTTTTCCAACAATATTTTCTAAGGTCGTCTGAAACAAAGTGGTCAAATGTCGTTATTGTTTGGGAAAGGGTTAAACATATTCAGTGTCTATATGTTGTTCAGATAACCAATAAATGTAAATGGTGTTTAAAACGCATCGAATTCATAAGTTTTGGAATACTTGTATCGGAACAATAAACGAAAAGTTTTCGTCCGTAATCATGAACACCAACTTTGAATCGTCGTGTGAACAGTAACATCTCAGTCGTCCAACAGACTCATTCTTCAATTTTGGAATTTCCACGATATAAACACTCATATGTTCAGAATTGCAATAGGGACCTATAAATTGTTGAATCATGTGTTGATGAACTGTTTGATACGCTGTGAAATCGACGAAACAACATTTTCAGGTATTTAAACGAAATCTTTTCTTCGATAGAAAGTTAACAACTGAGTGGTGATTAATCGATGTTTATCAAGACTTATAGCCTTTTTCTTGCACTTGAACACTCACATGGTACTCATGACAACATAAGGAAGCAAAAAATACCAAATAGTTTACATCAACTCATTACGCCATTTCAGACCAAAAATATAATCCGGCTTACCATTTCTGACGTTGTTTTTTTTGTCGTGGAAACCGTGTCAGTTTTCGTCCGTATTCCACTTTCGCTGTAACAAGCTCTGTCCGTGTGATAAAGTAAATTGTAAAAAAAAACTTGATATCCTATTCGTTAATGGGTGTTGCCTATATGATTAATCAATTGATTTCAAAAAGGTGATTTTTCTTTTTTTTTTTTTTTTTTACAAACCCCCCTATTATTCAAAATAAATGCGCCATGGGGGCGCTCTTAGATAAAGGAAGTTCATGGATCCCTATAGGTAAATGCAAATTCTAGCCTCGGGAAAACCCATGAATATATAAATAGCTTTGTCCATGTATTACCCATCCCTATGAATGTCCTTGTGAATGTCATTTCCAATTATGTTGCAATAAGTACTAGTAATGCTGTCTTGGGCATACTAAGATGTACCTGTTTAACACCTGATATTTCAGAGTAGTCTAATGAAAACGGTCTGGAAAGCCAAGTCTTCTAGCACATATTGGCACAAGTTACACATTTAAACATACATCATAAGATGTTAATAACATTATGAAGAAAGGTAAAATCTGCTCGCTTGAAGCGGATCCTCCATTTTCATTATCCTTTCAAAGTTTTTTTTATCACAAAGGCATTAACACTATCAGTGCTGGAACCGACTTCATACTCATACAAATAGATTGGATCCAGGCCAGCCGCCAAGTTAATTTGCTGCTTGCCTGTGATCTACCATGTCTACTACTCTGAGTTTGTTTCCTAACCAAAATTAAACATATTGTTAAGGTTTTGGGAGACAGACAACACAAAATTTTTTTTTTTATAAAAAAGTACCCAGCATCCTAAGGGTTATGTTCATGAGAAACCATCCAATAGCGGACGGATATTGAGGAATACATTTCCTTTACCATTGTTTGCGCGTTTAAGCTCAACCTCCAAAATCACTTAACTCTATAAAGCTCATCCACAAAGAGCATTTAGCACGATATATAATCGATTTATTAGAAGAAAGTGGTAAGACAAAGGACAGGACCCAGTAACGAGTCAAGTTTACTGCGGTTAGTATCTGAGTAGAGACTGCTAATTAATTCATATCCACAGGGCATTATGTAAAATACATATTCGGTTATCATACGAACTTGTTGATCAAGATGTTCGCCCGTGATATTTTCTAAATTCGGAAACAACAGGTGTTGAACTGAAATTCTTAACTAGATCTGGTGATATGTCTTCATTTTGATTTTTGGAATGAGAGGATTATTGAATGTCCTTTTTCGGATTCCATCTTCTGAACATTATCCCAACCCGCCCAGACCTTATTTGTATAGGTTTGCATATTCACACATTCATTCGTACATGCGCAAGAGACTACGCTTGAAAGCATTTAAACAAAGATTATTGTTCTTTTGCTTTATTTAACATTATTTCAACAATAGTAAATGTCTAAAATACACGATGTTATCGTAAACGTTTGACACTTTATACATGTACAAACACAACAAAAAAGGTACATAATATTAACGTTAGTGTTATAAAAATAACTGTTAGAATGCTGGGTATTTTTCTAAAAAGATATCTTTTGTGTCGTCAGCTTTCCAAAAAACCTTAAAAAATCTGCTTAACTTTGATGAGTAGAGATACTCAGTGTAGCAAATAGGTTAGATGATAGGCCAGCCGCCAATTCACTTGGCGGCTGGCTTGTGATTGAACCTATTTGCACAATCTTGAAGTAGGTTCCAGCACTATAGGGGTTGAAGACAGATCTCCGAAATATAATTTGCCATTCTGCTCTTTCTAGGCACATACTTTACGAGGAAGAATCTACTCTTAATGATGAATATCATTGAAAGTAAAACAGTTTATGAACAGAAATATGCCAGATGCATCAAACAAATATCGCTTGCGATTAGACAGTGAGAGATTAACAGTCTGATCGTCAACAGTTGAGGAAGAGTATACCAAGGACGTTTAACCCTTTCACAAACAATATCGACATTTGACGACTTTGTTGCAGACCACTTGAGAAAACATCGTGGGAAAGGTAAAATGGCTCGTAAGGAGCAATTTTTCCTTTTCCCTCAAGGTTTTCTGCTCTTTCTAGAGAATAGTGTTCAATTTCATCACAGTTTGAAATGTCGTCTGCAAACTCTTTCAATTTTGGATAGTCGAAAATTTGTTGTTTGGAAAAGGATTAAGATGATGAATGGTTGACATTTCAATCTTTTGTATCTTCTCTGCAGGGCCAATCGAGTATATAAATATCTCGATTTATACTCACATTGTTATATTTAGACTAGGGTATTCCCCTACGGCTTTTCCTTTGACGTTATGACTTTTGTAGGAGTGTGTTAACCCTTAGAATACTGGATAATTTTCTTAAAATAGAGTTGTGCGTCGTCTGCTTTCCAAATGCGTAAATATCGGCTTAATTCTGATAAGAAAAGATGCTTAGAGTAGCAAACTGGTTAGATCAAAGGCCGGCGGCTGGCCTGGATCTAACCTGTTTGCACAAGCACGAAGTCGGTTTCAGCACAATAAGGGTTAATTATTTAGGGGCACGACTTCTGACAACATACGGACGCGACATACGAATATGTTACATTTGAACACCAGCTTACAGTCTATTGTATCATTTCAGACCACCAGATGGATGCAGCCTGTATTTAAAGGTGCTTGCTCACACATTAAACAATGTTCAAGTCAAGACAAAGTATCATCGAAACATTCCGGTATTTGCATTGCCGTACGACATTAATAAAAAAAGAGTTACTGAATGTAAAATTGATTCAGAAAGTGCCCACATACCTCAGTATGTACAAACGTTTTACAGTGGATTTCAAAAACGTTGCAGAGCTTTTGGATCTAAATACCTATTGGATTCATTCATTGAAAACAGGCTCTTAATACTTAAAAACAGACCACTTCTACTGCCATTTACCGTTCTACAGAGCGTATTAAAGAACAGTACAGCTACTTTATAGCTTTATTAGAACAAAAGTTGATACAGTCGAATCCCTGTTAGTCGATATCGACGGGACCTCAGGTTTTTTTTTTCGAATAAGGCATGGTTTGTATGAACACAGAATATGGAAAAAGTGAAATGAATACTAATTTATTAAAGTTTCTTACTAAAACAAAGATTGTGTAAACGGAACCTGAACGCTAATTCGGCTTAGGCGTGGTTTTCGGATAAGGCATGTTTGAATAATTAGGACTAGACTGTATCTTAATTTACTAATACCTGTGAACAAGAAGCTTTAAAACAGGAACTACGCTTTCTGTCACATTTGACAGTTGGTAGTATTTGCCTCCCGAATAACTTAAAATTGCTAGTTTTGCAATTTCGAAATCCAAAGTGTTGAATTGAACCATCACGGCGTCCGGTTTGTCTATGACAATATGTACATACATTTGAAATGACATTGTCTTGTCATTAATTGACAGGAATTTTCCTTAACAACAAAAGATATCCCAGGAAGTATGCTGAAACACTGTGTGCTCAATATATAAAATCAAACCTTTGATGGTGTGAATGTTGGGTTTATCTACGTTTTTAACGATATATCAGTCATATAGCGACTGCAAGCGCAAACAACCAATGTCTTTCTATTCCCTACCTAGTATGCATATTATTCCTTCGTAGCCGCCTAATATTTTTCTTCTTTCAGTTAGAGCTAAAAGCTCTCACCTATCTATTTCCCCCGTCAATTGGTATGCGAGGGTCGGAAGGGGCTATCCCTCTACATACCTAACAACATATATACAAGTATATTACAATCAGTTTTAACATAACCAAATAGATCAATAAACCATTAAACAAATTTCAACCCAACTAACTGCTTTCCCGATTTATTTCCTCAGAAAATACATTGACATCATTCTTACAAGGAGAATATGGCATAATTACCAAGTAATATTAAAGCCGCCGTAGTGTTGCTCGCGAGACTTCTTTCATTATTCTTTTGTAATTAGGTTTTCAATTATAGATCTTAAATGTGAAATATAGATAGTCGTTTAATTTAATAATGATAACAGTTTTACATAAATCACAAAACTTATACTTTCACTATTATGTTTGAGTTATCGGTCAGAAATAATGATTTGGAATGATGTTCAACACTTTCATTTATATTGAACTTCTCACCGTTGACGCTTCCAGGCAACGGGTTACATGTATTAGCCATGGACGATTCACCCGAAATGTGTAACGCTATATTTATGTACTTCTCAGAACACGGAGATACCCGAGTTGTTACGATTGTCGAAAGACAGGTCACATGTGGTGCTATGTAAAAACATTGTGCTTCCGTCATACAAACAACTTGACCATGAACGTCCTGTACAGATAGATAATCATACAGCGCACAGAAGAAAACATCACAAAAACACCACAATTCTTTATCATAGCAATGTACCCTATCAACGGCCACAATCTAATCGTAACTACATTACGTACACGTGCAGACAAAAACATATTTACGGATAAGTAAATCAAAAATCAGGTTTCACCAACTCTGCATAGAAGTCTTTTTGGCTGAGTGCCGACGTGTTTGGTCCATATTACGGTAATAAACAGTAATTAACTAGTAGTATATAACAACTTCCGGGAATAAAGCGTTTCGTTGACTCACCGAATTCCAAATTTTCCTCCCGGTTTATCAGCTTTCTTTGGCATAAAAAGCTTGGGATTTTCCTCACTCAATTATAAGGTAGTTTGTACATTCCACAATCGGATCGAATGCTAATGTCAAACTCACATGCAACGTCCCTTGCTACGAATACGATTCGTTCCCGGTTTTAACCCTTATGGTGTTGGAACCGACCTCATGCTTATGTAAACATTTTGGATCAAGTGATCTAGTCTGTTTGATTCTCTGAGAAAGTTCCACATCAAAATTAAGCAGATTTTTCTATGTACTAGAAAGCAGACGTCACAAACATCTGTTTTAGAAAATTATCCAGCATGAAAGGGTTAAAGGCACATCAAAGGAGAGGAGTACAAATAAATTACTGAAAAAATATAAGAAGTTCTTTTATTATGTTTATTTAAGTCATGAGAGTTGGTTAAGGAATGCATTGAGACTCGTCGACCTGTATTTTTCTGTTCAATTTTTGAATTCACAATAAAATTTTAAATAACATATCATACATTTAGAAGTTTCCATGCAAGGGTTACTTAGTTATAAAACTGTAGAAAATGTCCTTAAAGGAATCTTCTTGTTATATTGTTTATGTGGTACTTGTTTTCCGGAACATTTGGGACTAATAAACGTTCACGATATTTGCTAGTGTGTTCAAAAGTTGTACGGACATAAACCCCCTACATGTTGTGCGTACATTTAAATTTCCTATCATACTCTCTGTAAAAAGCGATCTTTTTGTCACCCGGGTACTACACTGTTAAAGGCCAAGCCCATGATAAAACACGGGCGTGGGAGGGTAGTCGGGGTTTTTGGAGCTTTATCCTTATTGTTAATGTAATAGTTTGTAACTCAGTGGGGAGTTTTATTCAAGTTTCAGAAGTGTGTGACTCATACAACGTGTGGACTTTTCCTTCTTGTGCAATGGATATAGAAATAACGGGGTTGAAAAAATAGACAAAAATACAACAATGATTTCAACATGTATAGAATTGAAAGGAAAATGACAAACTGGTATAGTAATTGGTGGTGCCTCTGTATATGTAAAGGGGTCGACATTTCATCATCGCAAATATTCATATATCAGTGAAAAATGTCATAATTGTAAAATATTGTGGTAAGAGTCACATTGTTTCAAATGCAGTCTAATTCGCTTACGGTGCCAAAAGAACTCGACTATCACAATATAATCCAAAGTATGCGCAATGGTCTTTAACTATTGCATATATCGTATGATAAATGAAAGATATGACCTATGAAAAGTCCAATCTTTATTAAGATAATTTGCAGTTACTGTCATATCCAAAATCGATGTTTAAGAATCTTAGAGTTCGGATTGTGTGATACATGGTATGAAAAGAGTTTGTGTTATTTTCGCTTGACATATAAAGAACAAGCACTCGAAACTAAAAAATGAACGAGAAATGTTTTGATCTTCTAATACGTTTTGTAATATCGAAATGGTGTCGTCTCCGCCAAGATTTTCCAAAACACATTTGTTCCACCAGCCATATAACCAAAGAAGCTCCCTGCACACGAATTAAGCATTTACATGTTTATGTACACCGTCTTTTGGTAGTCCACACCATGTTTGGAGTTTCGGTTATATATTTTTCCTCGTTTCGGGACCCCGAAAATGATTCTGGGGATGAGTCTAAATTGGTATAAAACTTGTTTAAACGAGAGAAAAATCTAATTGCTCGGGGGTTTTCCATTTGTTTCGAAACTGGCTTCCTTCAACAGTTTGTTTCGTTGGTATGTTCAGACGAAATCGGTCATCTTGACAGCGTTCATCCTTAGAATGCTGAGTATCAATCTAAATCTAGATTGTTATGTAGTCTGCTTTCCAAAATCTTAAATATTTGCTTAATTTGAATAGGGAAGATACTCAGAGTAGCTAACAGGTTAGAACACAGACCAGCCCCAAATTTAGTTGGTGGCTGGCATGAATCTGCCCTGTTTGCATAAGCGTGAAGTCGGTTCCAGCACTGCATGGGTTAAGTCCACTTTTTACTTATCTAGAACAATGAAAACCTGAAAATCTTTCAGAAAATAAGAAATTGGCCATGATGAGTAGTACTTGCTTTGTCACAATACCTTTTTATTAAATATTATAAATATTGTGTTATTTTCATAGAATGAGTATCGTCTGGTACAACTTCCAATTTGGACAAGTTGCAAAAGCACCAAACGAAAAAGACATTATATTTTGAGATAAAAATATTTGTAAAAGAATCTTATTTTGTATATTTACAGTTGCTTTGAAAGAAATTTGAAACATTTTTCAGAAAACTGTAATGCCCATTTTGTAAGCAGGGAATCACCGACTTCTCTTTCTGTGAAGGCCAATTGATCTGCATACTCTACCCGGCGTATGTATCCAGGTGAGGTGTGTTATGTAGATAAATGACATTGGCGGACTTTCGTTCTTGACATTTTCTGGCTTTACAACTGTCGTACAGGACGTTTGATTTTAATCAAGTCTGTCGAAACGTATTGGTTATGGTATTTCTATGACATTTAGCGTCTGGGTACAATGAGTCAATGATTGATGGATTAAAAACAATTTACTACTTAAATGGGACAAGGTTTAGATGTGCTGATAAGGTAAAACGATTAGTTTGTGTTACGAAAATGTACTCAAAAGCAGGCTAATCCCCACACACCTCCTAATTTAGCTGGCTGGTTTTAACAATATGAAAATGTTATTTCTATAGAGGTTATACTACACGACTCATCGACGGCTTTAACAGCGGTTTGTGTACATGTGCATTCTCCTTAAGTATAAGTGTGCACAATAACCCCTTAAATGCATTGACTTCTCTCCTAAATATATCATACTGCTCGGTGTTGGCATTCGGATTGATTACATCGCATTGCTGCATTGCATTATTTTAAGAAATAACTTTAGAAACGTATGGATTCTAACAAGGGCCCTTTCTTAAAGGTCTAGACATTTATTGCCTGAGACATTATTTCAGTGTTCCTGTGAAATTGGGGCGAACGTTTGTATTTGTGAAATAGCAAAGCTCCTCTACACCTGTGTTCAAATCAGGGTAAGGGTAGAATCTAAGTTTTAATGAGAAGTAATCTCGCGGTTGATTCATTGAATCACCGGCCCAAACGGATGGCTAACGTAGGGATCATCTGTCATTCAAATTGAGATAAGCGCAACATAGCTTGAAAATTATTGACGCGATGTAAATATCCAATTAAACAAGCAAACCCATGCCATGGTCCCGGTTGTTTTCAGCATATGATTGCTCAAAAAGTTTTGTACAGGTGACCAAAACGTGTTTGGACACCTCTTAAAACATTATTATAGATATGTAAATCTGTTATTCCGTAATGTTTACTTTACAAAGTTTTTAGTTACGTACAAAAATGAAAATATTTACAATTCTCAATGTCAGATATAACGTATAATAAGCAGTTGCAATTATATTAACATACACATACATATTTAAAGATCCATTCTGCAATAGTACGTGGCCATTATCGAATGCAAGTTTAAGACTCAACACATACACATACATATACAGTGAAACCTCGTTAATCCGGACTCCGATTATCCGGATGTCTCGCAATCCGAACGAAATTGTAAGGGAACGGAATTATTTGACCAGATTGTTGCCGACGACTTTTGAAAACATTGTGGGTAAAGAAGAAATTGCTCGTGACGAGCAATTTCTCCTTTTCCCAGAATGTTTTTGGCCATATCAGAAGATTATCTTTGAATTTCATCACGTTTTGATATGCCGTCTGCAAACTCTTTCAGTTTGGGATGGTCGACAATTTGGCGTTTGCTAAAGGGTTATAAGTATACACGTGCATACAGACCGTTTATGTCTTAATGTGTATAAGAACATGCTCTGCTTCATTAGTCCGGATTATTCGGTAAACCGGACTTTTTGTTGGGAACGGACATGTTCGGATTAACGAGACATCACTGTAGGAACTATCCTCATTATAACCCGAATTATGTCCAATTAAGTCATGTTTTATCAATCCAAGGTAGACATTATATCATCCAATGGAAGTTCAGCTGACCTTAGACCGCTGAACAACTTTAAACCAGAACTAATCTGTTGAATGGTGTCTTATAGTAGTGTAGATTTGATATACTTACGCTGCGGTTGTTCTACAATGTGGGGCCACCGGTGACAGTTTCATTGATAAAACTTTCATTCATTAACGATACTATCCGATTGAGTCATACGGAATCTCGGTCGTCTGTTGGACAACCCAATTAGCACTTTAAAAGATTAACCTGGGATTGTACTGGGCGAGCACAGATGACCATTCGGGTTATTGTTAAGAAAGGAAAAATAAAAAAATACATGTGTATTTCCCTGCATGTTTTATCTATATTTGAAATGTATTTATTATTCTAAAAAAATCATTTATTACCGTTGCTATGATAGTTTCTTTATTACAAATGGTTACAACTGTAACTCATTTACTTGTAACGCCAATGCTTTCTATGCTTTGTGCGTTGTTTTTTTATTGTTTTATCGGTTTTTATATATATCCATTTTCCTCATATCTTGTATTCATTCTTTGTTTTTACCTCGATCCTATGATAAAATGATGCATCTCTTGTGTAACGTAGCCGCCTCACTCTCTACAGCATAGCAACTATCAATAAGGACAAGACGTAACCTCTGCGTTACTGAGCCGACTCTTTAGCTCAGTGGTTATGTCTTGGACTGTCACCCGGGAGGTGAGAACTGGGATCGAATCCCCACAGAGGGACTATAAGTTCAAAGTGGATTTTTCTAGCTATGCTTCGTTGCGGACATTGTTCGTAAAACTTTTGACTCCAAAACGGAGTAACAATGCCCTTTTAGGAATAACACCAATGTGCTTTGATTACTACTGTGTGCCTTCTCCTTTTTGAATAGCATAATGTACTTGCCATTTTCAAGTCTTACTTAACTTAAACATCGTCTGCAAACTTTTAGAAAGTTGTAAGTCAAACATATTCGGGAGTATCATGTGCCCTTTCTGCAGTTTACAGCTTTACCATTTCGCGTAGAACAGAACATATGACTGGTTCAAATTGAAAGCAAAAGTAGACACCAAAAGATGTCGCGAATGAAAGGTCATCTTATTAATATTTGGTAGAAACCGATTTGACACAGTAATTACTTTTACATTAAGGGTATTTGATCCTTTGCAACTTTGCTAACAAAAGAGTTGTACGAAAGATTCTTTAAATTATGGCGTTTAGGCTTAAACGATTAAATGGCAGCGGATCAAACAGCTTTTACTTCATTTTAATATTTCCCATTAAATCTACACAAATTCCGTCTAAAGCCAGACAACCACACTCTTAATCGTCGTGATACATTTTCGCCAATCTCACTGAGGTGTTCCACACCTAGAAGCCGCTGTTGACAGTTTCATTGATAGAACTTTCATTCATTAAAAGTACGATTGTGAGATGCGGATAGAGATAACTAACCCAGTTTTATAACGATGGGATTAGTATGAGTCGGGCCGTCTTCTAAACAAACCAATTAACCGTTTAATCCATGATAACCCAGTTTGTTATATTTGCCACTGAAAACCTAAGAAACCATTTTGACAAGCAATTCATCCTTTGGTCACAAAAGGCTTCTTCAAAACATCGTAAAGAAACTGTATTTTTTCTGTGATTTCATTTTGGACTATCATTACACATAGGGAGGATTTTGCATTATTTCTTTACCATTTCTATTTTTGTATTAGCGATGTTTTAGTCAACCAAAACAAGACAAAGTGTCGTCCTGCCAAGATTTCAGCCGGCTGTCCCCATACCATGTCTCATGATTACGCAAACCTACTTCTCCACGGGCGTAGTATAATACGACCATATCTTCACCAAGTAAACTGGTCAACCAATGGCCAACGATGGCCAACGCGGGCCAATACAAGACATAATTGTTAAAATAACGAACTAGTACCTTCACGGCGTGTCTTCAATGTTGTCCCATCTTTTGGAAAAAACGTTGTTATATCAATAAACCCTGCATGGGGCTTAGAGACAACGAGAAACGAAAGTGTGTTATTATAGTAAATGACAGCTGCAATTGAATGCGGGATACCAAACTAACTAAACACCCACACCATTATCCGTCCATAATGTTGGTTCTGTATGCCAATACCATTGCTAGAATTCAAAACAGAGATGTCTCGTTAATCCGAACACGTCCGTTCCCAACAAAATGTCCGGTGTACCGAATCATCCGGACTAATGAAGCAGATCATGTTCTTATACACATTAAGACATAAACGGTCTGTATGCACGTGTATACTTATAACCCTTTAGCAAACGTCAAATTGTCGACCGTCCCAAATTGAAAGAGTTTGCAGACGACATATCAAAACGTGATTAAATTCAAAGATAATCTTCTGATATGGCAGAAAACATTGTGGGAAAAGGAGAAATTGCTCGTCACGAGCAATTTCTCCTTTACCCACAATGTTTTTAAAAGACGTCTGCAACAAACTGGTCAAATAACTCCGTTCCCTTACAATTCCGTTCGGATTGCGAGACATCCGGATATTCGGGTTCCGGATAAACGAGGCTTCACTGTAAGTCCCATGAAATTCAGAAATTTAAAAAAGTGGTAATCACATTTCATGGGTATTGATATATCTGTATTTATTATTAATACTGTATGTTGAGATGCATTTTCAATAAAGACAGAATGTGTTGCAGCTATCAGTGGGAGTAAGTTCCTCTTTCTTTTACAGTATGACTTCGTGGGCGTAGACGAAGTTGATAATAGTTGCTGAAAGGTTCGGGCTATCTCACAGCGTGGGGATTATTCCTTTTTTCAAAATGAAATGTACTCTACGGATAAAAAAGAACATCATATATCAATAGAATTGTATAAAATATGATTATTGATGCACCTATCACCGCATTTCATTCTTGTGTGGTGGGGATGCAGCACATGTAAGTTGCAGATAAAGGAAACCGTTTTAACGGGTCTTACTTTGTTAACAGTGATCTTAATTCAAAACCAATAGGTAAGCAGTGATAATTCTAGATGCCATTATCATGTGGGTCTCACAGATGTTTGACTGTGCTTTTATTAACATTTGCCGTCATGCGAAATCATTGAAATCGGTTAGAATTTGCCAACCAAATACTGGACAGCATGAGAGCTAGTTTCAGAAATTCCAATCAAAACGTAGATAGTCAGCAATTTTATAATAAAGAAACTGAAAACAGTCTTATGTTTAGTGAAGAGGTTACATTAAATCACCGTCCTAACATGTGTTTCCTTCAGAGTACAATCCATGAGATGGTCCCCTTAACCCTTATGGTGCTAGAACAGACTTTATGCTTACAAACAGGTTAGATCCAGGCCAGCCGACAAGTAAATTGGCGGCTGGCTGTGATCTGATCTATTTGCTACTCTGACTATCTTTCCTCGTCAAAATTAAGCATACATTTAAGGTGTTGAAAAGTAAACGACACAAGAAATTGTTTTTAGAAAATTACCAAGCATTCTAAGGGTTGAAGCGTGATTCCAAAAAGGATCCACGTGTCATAACAAATCCTTTGTTTTTATTGATCGTGAGTTACACAGGTTTATGTAACACCGGAAGGGCATTCCTATCTTTCGATTGGTTCAAAGTCAAGTTGATCGGCCTATCACTGACCGGGGTTTTACTGTTTCATTTCAATACTTCTAATTGCGGTTCAACCCTTTACTAAATCGGACGACTTTAGAAGCCTTTGTAGCAGAATACGTTTTGACGAAAGGAGAATTTGTCAATAATGAGCGAAATAGCTTTTCCGCATGACGATTTAAAAAGGAATTTAATTTGCAGTATATGTATTTTTCGTGGATGTTTTCGTCTCTTAGAAAACCTGTTATACTTCGACAACTGAAAGTCATGTATCAAAAGGGAAAAGCTTGTTTGTGGAACTCTTTTTGATTTAAAATGTAGACATTTTGAATGACAGTTGTTTGAAAATCATCAGGAGATTAAGTACAACTGAAACGTTGGCTGTGAACAGGATAACATCATGGACCTTATCCACATTGAGAAGTTTCGTGCATGTTTACACATCATAGTGATTAAAATGTGTTTTACCTCGCTTTTATCAGCATTTCCGTTGTATTCCAGCGGTAAGAACCTATTCAATGATAGCAAAAAACTTCATGATGGCACTTTTGAATGGATTACAAAGCCATGTCTTAATGTTTTACATGGTCTTAGGCTATTCAAACCTCTTGACAAAAAAAACGGAACATATTACTTTAGAAAACTGTCTGTCAGAAACTTCTAACTACAATGTATATTGTTACTTCCTTATTATCACTTCCCCATTATTGAGTCGATGCCTCGGTGAACTTCACTTGGACTTTTAAACCCTTTGCTAAACGACGAAGTTTAATTGCCATAGGTGCAAACAATAAAGATAAAACAATTCAAAATTAGAACAAAATAACTCTTAGCAAACATGATGGATTATTTAGTTGCATTGTGCTTTGTTGAACCAATTTTCCAATAGAAGCTTTTGCTATTCATCCAATTTGGCTACAACAACTAAATCACGAAGTATAGCGATTGTATTTGACGTTGGATGAAACCGATTTTGCAATGAGCAGAAGTTACTCGTTACAACGTTTCCAGCAGCTGCACATTATCAGAGCCAAAGTGGAGTGGAAAGCTACTAACCCTATTGCATGTTGTTTAACCCTTTCCCAAACAATAATTTTTCGACTGTCCTAAATTGAAAGAGTTTGCAGACGACATTTCAAAATGTGATGAAATTGGAAAATAATCTTCTGATAGGGCAGAAAACATTGTGGGAAAAGGAGAAATTGCTCGTCACGAGCAATTTTTCCTTTTCCCACAATGGTTTCCAGAGCCGTCTGCAATAAACTGGTCAAATGTCGTTATTGTTTGGGAAAGGGTTAATAGTTACGTGAAGGTAAACAGGGAGGAAAAGCTTGCCCACTTAGAGCCTATAAACTTCTCGCCCTGAGCTTTTGCAGATCAGTAAAGGATTTGTTGCTTATGCATACTTCAAAAGATTTAGGGAAGGACAAATCTTCGTTCTTTGACACTAATTTCTACCTGAAACCTTTCCTCTTCATTTGGTAATGTCTGACTGGTCTATATGGAAAGCAACATCAGAGAACAAAAGTAGCATAAAACAATGTGTTTTTATTACAATTGGTAGAGATCCCTGTGACAAACGACATATTGAATAATAACGGGTAATGTATACCTTTGTTAATTCTTGTTTTTACAGCCTTCGGCAGCAGTTGCGTAAAGTGATGTATTTTGGGCGAAGCAATTTCAACGATTGAATAGGAATGTTATTGATAACCAAACCTTGCTTAAAGGTGCTTGTTCACAGATGTGAGGAAATAAGGAAGTTACAAAAAAAAATCTTTAAATCTGCACAATAGCTTTAAAGTTATAGGATACGCATGTCACTCTTTTGTGAACAAGCAACATAAAGAGATCATCAAAATCAATAGCTAAAGCGGAAAGAACGTCTTGACCTCCATAGCAATGAAACACTTTTTATTTGGTATTTCAATTTACATCGTTACTGCGTGTGTTAGCATAAAGCGTGCCTTTCGTCAGCTGCATTTTGCGGTTTTTGATATTCGTTGTATCAACCAGGAAGTAAAAAACGTTTACTCCTTCCTACTTTAATCCATTACCCCATGCGGTATTTTGTGACTGGGTCAGTTTTTGTGTCGTTTGCTTTTCAAAACGTTAAATATCTGCTTTATTTTATTGAGGAAAGATACACAGAGTATCAAACAGGTTAGATCACAGTCCAGCCGCCAAGTAAATTGGCCGCTGGCATGTGATCTAACCTGTTTGCATAAGCATGAAGTCGGTTCCAGCAATATAAGGGTTACAAGCATTACCAGACATCAATTACTAAGAAGGTGTATGACAAAAGTCTTACAATGGAAATGTTTTCGAAACCTTTGTATAAAAAGAAGAAGAGTTAATCATGAGCAATTTCTCCATTTGTCACAAATATTTCTGAATGGTTTTGGTGCAGATGAATACACGTATATATGAAGAAAATGGTCTTGAACTATTATTTAATCCGAGTAAAACTAATCGAAATTGCAGATAAATGGTAACTGTGTCTGAAAGATTTTGTGGATGGCACTTTAGAGGGGTCAAACTGACTATTTTTGTATTGGACAAAGAAGAGTCTCCGAACAGTGTGCTCCGATCATTAGCACGCTTCGCGGTGCGCATTTTCTCATGTTACCATGGACGAAAAGCTGAAACCATCTGTCAGATTCAGATTCATTTATTCAACTGATGAAAGGCTCCGGGCTTAACAATAATTTCACAAACAACGCGTTTAAAGCCAGGTCGTGTTTTCGTTTTATTAATTTTTTATGTTTACCTATGTGACAAATGCATTTAACAAGCAAAAGCTAAAGAGATTCAATGACCAGTAGGGACATTCTTTAACATTGAAAATATTTAATTGCAAAAGTTTTTACAATAAGTTACAAACATTAAACACTCATGTTGTTATCTTGAGTTCATTTATATATTGCTAAATGTCTTAATATCTATACATCCGTCTTTTTAATTATGTGTTAAACTATTCATTTAGTAGTTTGTAAAGCCGTTTCTTTATCTATTTACTCAAAGTTATTTCTCTAATCCTACGAAAAGTTTACGACACCTGTGGTTTTTAGTTGGCCACTTTTTCTCACTTAAAAGGTATTTCCCTTGTGCTAGGGTTAATTGAGGAAAGTATCAAACTAAAGATCACCGTTAAACTATGTGAGTTTACTGGCTATTGATGCATGAACGATAACAGGTTAGAATATTCGTGTCGCTTCATGTAAAAACCGGTGCTTATTGTAAGAAACCTTCACACGGGCTTATCGAATAGTCACACACAAATAAGCGGTTGTTGTTTTATTTCACCATGCACTTCTATGCCTGCAGAGCAACTGTCTTTGCTTTACGCATACATCACATGGACCACATACATAATATCAAGGTCAATCTTGCTTTAAAGATGCTCGTTCACAGAAGTCAAAATAAAATGTCATTGAAACAATACAGTGTTTGTGCTGTTGTTTGATATACAATGTGAGGTAGTCATCGACAGCATAATCAATTAAGGAAGCGTCGGTTTATCTCAGTATGTACATGTTATATGTAGGAGACCAGACGTGGTGTCATTCTGTTGGATTATATTACATACTAATTCACTGTATAAAAAATTGAAACAATTATAAACGATATAAGTTTGCTCATAATGCCTTATAGGTGCATGTCATGTAACCTTACAACTGTTATGCAGTTTTAAAGAAAATAATTTTCAACTTTCAAATTCCCTCACGTCTGTGAACATGCACCTTGAAGTCATCACTCTTCGACAGAATGTGAACAGCTATTTAGCCTCAGGCTATCTTAAAACAGGATGCAAAACATTCAGAGTGCTCTTACTCGAGGTTCCTGAATGACTGACATTCGTATTAAGCAACTAGTGGTTTTATATCCAACGATAATGTTTCCTTGTTATATGGTCACTTAAAACAACAAAACTGAAGTAACTATTGCTCAGTTTTTAAGTTAAGTGCAAAACGCAAACGAGAAAGATGTCCTCACATTGTCACATATCTTAAACAATCGATATCATCTAGACTCGTTTCTTTCCCGCAATACCAACCTATGATTAACTTCCTTGTTTACCTGTAAAGGTTTTAAGATATTACCTTAACACACCTTTACAGCAGATAGTATTATAAATAAAGACAAAAAAAAACAGGAATTGCCCCGTAATTAACGAATTCACAATTAATGGAACGTTAATAAATCATTCATCTCAGTATTTTTATCAGTCCAAATTACTAGCCACATCAGGCGAAAACGTATTATTTGAAAAATTATTCTTTTCGTTTTCAGACAGAACTTATTGTGGCAAAAATAAGCAATTTATCGTTTTCGCACAATCGGGTATAAAGTCTCACGAAACATATGCGTCAATATAAGGTATTAATGAGTAAAATATAAGCTGTTATAAACTATTATCGTATCTCACTTGAATATTAAGATAGATATCTTTTATTTGACCACCACTTATGTGTATAGTCATTTATAGTCACCATAGTCACCAATGTCAATCGAAAAGAGTTGACCGAAACAAGGTAACATTTGAATTGTATCTGACTCATTCGATGAAGGGGTAGTTTTTTTTTTCTTCCTTTTTTCTAACGGTTTTATTCAATTAATCATTATGAAAAACGTGGTTTATAATTCTCGACCGAAATTTTCAATCAGTGAATCAGAGATAACAAAATATAATTTTTTTATCATCATTTCTATCCCGCTGGTTTACGTTTGGTTTCTTGAAACCTTGATGAATCAAAGTGTATACATGTATATGTTACAGGGAAACTGTGAAATCAGGGATTTTGTGAAATATGTCAGGAATTTCACGAAATCCCTGAAAATTGAGAGGTCATATTACACAGTTGCACTGACGACCATATGATTAGATTCAGGGAAGAAGTGAAATATAATGATACTATAAAAGTTTGAAACAAAAGAGATGTTAGAAATAAGTTTGAAATTATTTTCAGGGATTTCAGGATATATATATGTTACAGGGAAACTGTGAAATCAGGCATTTCGTGAAATCCCTGAAAAAAGTCGTCAGGGTTTTAACTTTTTTTGTTTCAAACTATTTTCCTTATGAAGAAATTGTTAATGGAATTAAAGATAAGAATAACAATAAGTAAATATAAACATTTTAATAATTTTAGATATTTTTTCACAAACAAATAACTATTATCATTGGCTATAAATCAAAGTTATCAAAAACAAAAATGAATTTAATTATACAAAGTTTGCTTATAAAACATGATCAGTGCAAAAATGAGTTTAAAGAATACTAATTATATTTTTTATACAAATGTTCAGTACAAAACTAATTTATATAAAAACTAATTGTATGCTTAAAGAAATATTAAGTTCAAAATGATTAAAGGGAATATATTTTGTATTCTAATAAAACGTGTCCGGTGCAAAACCAGTGTAAGTGCCTAATGAAACACACAGGGTCTTAGATGGGATTTTCTCTAAACATTTGTCGGGTCAATGCAATAACATTGTAAGTGCTAAAGATAACTTAAGCTACTGACAAATATTTAACGCTGAAATTACGATTTACATTTTAACATATCTACTTGTTCAGTGCAAAACAGTTGTAAATGCTGAATAGAATATGAAGGCTCTTGCATTCGATTTCCACTAAACCTTTAATCAGGTCGATGCAAAAAGATTGTAAGTGCTAAAGAAAACTTAAGCTATTTACAAACATTTTACGCTGAACTAATGATATAAAGTTTAACCAATATACTTGTTAAGTGCAAAACAGGTGTAAATACCGAATGAAATATAAAGGCTGTTGCATTCTTAGTCGGGTCAGTGCAAAAAGATAGTAAATGCTAAAGAAAAGCATAGCCAATGACAAACATTTTATGCTAATAACTGATTAACATTTTAACTCTTAACCTGCTAAGCACGCCTTACATTGAGGTTTCAAACAGCAAAGATCCAGATGATAAAGGTCTTGTTAGAGCTCCCTTATCTGAATCTGTACTGTTTGCCATTTGAAAATACTCGTTTGTCAAAGTTATCGACCATTTGTCTATCTGTCATCTTTAAAAGAAATACACAACATTTATATTCGAAGACGGAGGAGTCAAAATCATTTATTCAGCAAGACGAGGGTTAATAATAAACAATCACTAGTTGAAAGAATGGGCTATTGGAAGCAAATGCAAACACAAAAATAATATTATAATAATGTTTCATGCAAATATATGTACATTTTACTAAAACTACAAACATGTTCAATTAAATGATCCAAATTTAAGTGGAATGGAATGCTAACTTAACAAGATCCCCTTTAGTCCCATTAGCGCATTTTTGCACCTCTGAACTTTTGCTGAAACCATTGAAATAGGTAGAGTAAAGGTTCTATTTATTACAATAATTTCAGTACTTCAAGGTGTTTTACGTATTGTTTGTTTTATTGATTTGAACTTTTTGATAATGTTTATAGCTTAAAAGAGAAATTTCAAAGAGAGGTGTAAAAACAGATGAAAAAGAAAATCCCTTTAGCTGCATTTTCCTGTTTCTTCTGTAAACTTCAATCCTTTACTTCAATTTTTACAAATCTCAAATTATTATTTTCAATAATTTTTATGTTAATAAACTCATATATTTAAGATAATTTACTGTTTAAAGTTGATATCATGTTTTACTTAGGAAAAAGAAAAAAATATATATGAAGGTTTCAAATTTTAAATAAGTAAGTAAATCAAAATATGAAAGTTAATGAAAAATAGTTTTTTTTATACTAAATTAACAGTTTACATAAGTCTATAAGTCAAAATGAACAGACTATAAAACTTTAAAAGTATCATTATATTTCACTACTTCCCTGAATCAAATCAAATGGTCGTCAGTGAAACTGTGTAATATGACCTCTCAATTTTCAGGGATTTCGTGAAATCCCTGACATTTTTAGTGATTTCATGAAATCCCTAAGTTAATTAGGGATTTTATGAAATCACTGAAATTTTCAGGGATTTCACGAAATCCCTGATTTCATAGTTTCCCTGTAACATATACAGAGGAAGGTAAGAAAAAATACATCTTTACTCATCGGTTTATCCCATATCGAAATTGGGGTAGGGTCAACTTTAAACAAATAGTTGACAGCTTATTATGTATGGTAAAATAGGCGTCGATTATATCTTCAAATCGAGTAACATCATTATCAATTCATGTAGATGAGACCGTGGGAGAGAACTGTCGCTTGTTTGTAAGTCACCAGTTGATGGTTTATTTCAATGACTATGCGTTGGAGATTTGGTTTTGTTTACGTGACGTCGCTTTTGAGATCTTCAGCATATAGACTATACATAGCTAAAATGAATTGACGCTTCCTGAATTAATTATGCGATAAATAACTACTTGTTGAAATGGAATCCTTTGGGTCACAGGCAATGACCCCTGGCTTAAGCTTATGTTGCAGATGTGAGGAGATTAAACGTTGATGATTAAAATTCTTTAGAACTGCTAACTGTTCTGTTTTATGATACGCGCTGAAGAGACATTTGCATATAAATTAAACATACTTATATAGAGTGACGCTTCCTGAATTGATGAAGACGTTCAATAGGTACTTTTGGTTATATATCAACACTTATGCAAAAATCTGTATTTCTTCAACGACATTTTATTATGACTTTAGAATATGCTTTTCTTTAACCCTTTACCAAACGCCCATCTTTCGATTGTCACGAATTGTAAGAGTTTGCAGACGACAATTCAAAATGTTATGTAATTGAAAACATAATCTTTTGAAGGGGCAGAAAACTTTGTGGGAAAAGGAGAAATTGCTCGTTAAGAGCAATTTTTCCTTTCCCCACAATGATTTCCAGAGTCGTCGGCAACACATTGGTCAAATGTCGTTATTGTTTGGTAATGGGTTAATCAAGCACTTTTAGAATCAACGGGCTTGGAGTTCGAACCCGAAGGAAGATACTCATCATCTGGGCGCTGCATGTGTGGTTTAGTGATGCGGTAAAGCTGTCGAAATGAATCATTGATTGATTGATTAAAAACAGTATCACCGGTTTCCGAAATATTCGCGCTATGTACTGTCGTAACGGTGGTATGCCCGTGTATTGTTCACGCTTGTGGTATTTCACACGCTCACCGAAATCTCAGCACCATGCACTTTCTTCCTCTGTCATCTTTCTCTTTTTTTTTTAACTTTATTGCCTAACGACCTTATCGTTTTACAGTGTATGCATAGGTCAACTACTACAATCTGATTGATTACAAACCAGTTTGTACGTACTTTGTTCGTGGTCTTCATTCTAACAATGAATCATATCTAATATTTATTGACAAATCGTAAGAATGAAAGTTATTCAACATCTGTAAAGACGAATTAGTGAAAACTAATGAAACGGGATAGGGATTTTGATATGCAATGAAATTAATCCATGACTCTTTTTATTGCACTAATCGTGCGATATAGTGTGCCAAAGATATGCGACTCATATGACAAAGCTATTTTCGTAACACTGCGTCTTGGACTGACATGCGAGCACAATGTCCAGTCAGTCAGCAATGACCTCATACATCATATCTAGTAATTGATATCTATCATGTTTTGGAAAAACAACGTCTATTCATGGATTTAATGTGACAACCTCACAAATTGAACGAAGTTTGTTTTTTCTTTTTACTTTTTACGAATAAATATATATTTTTCAAAGACAGATATGTTGACAACACAGAACTGTAAATATACATAGAACTACATTATTGATATGCATCCAAAGCACTTTCATAACCGTTTGGAATAATATACAGCATATTCGTTTTAAAGATTTCGTTAACTGTTTAAACGGTTCATCTTGAAAAGGATTACTATCTTACTCGGTTCTACGAAATCATTGTAGTGGATGCAACCCCGACTATGAAATAAGTAGGATTTACTCATCTGAAATTCGAAAATCGTTTTAGAGTGCAATCCTACGATCATTTATGCACTGAGGTTTTTTCAAACAAAAGGACGAAAAGACGCAAATCGTCCCTTCATATGTCTTATTGGACACATATGTTATCAGCATCTTTAAAACAAAGGTCATTTATTCAGTTACGAAGATTGTTTGAATCTTCTTTTTATCTTTGCTCCTGTACAAACACATTCTTTAATCATACTACGGAAAACGAAACATATCGAAAATAAGCTTAATGTTAAAACCATCATTTATGACATGCAACCCATTGGTGATTGAATTTAAACCGCGTTTTGATTGAGAAAATAAATCGTTGAAAACGATGTCAACCCCCTAAACGATACAAATTGACGCGGCTCGGCCATATACAATCACGTAATTTTAAATGTTCCTCTCACACGTTGTTTTTTTGTTTGTTTGTTTCCAGTAGTGTGTATTATTACGCGTGGGTTGTTCAACGATACACAATACACCGGGCGATATAAACAAATTGCCATTACCAAACCAAAATACCTTATCTCCTTCATTTAAATAAAGCCGATTCGGTCTTTAAGATTTGGTTATGACGAAATACCGGTTCTCTTTTAAAACGAACGGGGATTTTACGATTACCTTTCCGTACAGTAAATAAGATATTTATGTATAGAGCGTGTCATCGCTCAATAGAGACACGATCTATCTAGGGTTGAATGCAAGACTATAGTAAGTGCTTCATAAACATGGATCACTAACCATAGTATTGCATTGAACCCTCAGTATGTAGATCCGGGAAGCCCGTTTCGACTCGCTATTTATCAATCGGAACTACTCGGGTATTTCCGAGAGCTGTGAAATACACCTCGGATATAAGTGTAGGGTTACAATTTTTCGGGTAAATCGGCATCCGCCAATTAACACATTTTCTAAGCGTGCATGTTAAGTAGTTCAATGTGTATGGAAGTGTTGGACTTCCTGTTAAATCATTTTTTTTTCAGTAACTCATACCAAATGGCGAAACTGTTATTGTGACATGTATAGTTGTTTCCTCAATCAAATTTAACGACTTTTAAGATTTCAAATTTAAGATCGATTTTTAAAAACGAAAATAAAGTGACGTCATTCTAGCAGGAAACAAAATGGCGTCATCCCTATTATTTCAGAGGTGTTTTCTATTGGATAAAGCCGATGTGTTCAGATTGGCTATTTATGAGCAAGTAGATTAAGAATAGAAATGAGTAGAGCACATGCGCTGAGCCGGAACAGAGTGTCACTGTTGTTTAGCCCGTGTTTGTTCCGGATTGAAAACCGCAACAGACTCTTCGTTAATTGAATCGTTAGTATTATTGGTGATTAACGTCACTTTCAACAAAATTCCTGTCATATTATTGATTGCAGAGAGCGCACATATTTATTCATCTCGTTTTTACTGGCCATGGTACCGTTCTACGAAACATTTAAAGCTAGAAATGTGCGTAAGTTCAAATCAACATTCCCTCCCGTTTGCAATATTGGGCAAAGCAATATTGCAAACGATGATAACACATCATTGGAACCGTCTCTCATAGCCACTTCCAATGATATGTCACGTTGCAATATTGTACTTTCATTTAGGATATTATACAATACTACTGCGTATACTTTGTATAACTGCTGGATATATCAATAATAGGAACCATGTATAGTTAAATTGCCCTCAAAATAAGAAATCAAAAGGAAGTATCGGCTTAGCTCGTGATATAAGATTTTTTCCGTTGAAAACGACTGGTCTCTGCAATCATACACTGCTGGTTATCGAAACTAGACCAATATCGATAGCATAGCTATACAGTGATGTCTCGTTAATCCGAACATATCCGTTCCCAACAAAATGTCCGGTTTACCGAATAATCCGGACTAATGAAGCAGAGCATGTTCTTATACACATTAAGACATAAACGGTCTGTATGCACGTGTATACTAATAACCCTTTAGCAAACGCCAAATTGTCGACCGTCCCAAATTGAAAGAGTTTGCAGACGACATATCAAAACGTGATGAAATTCAAAGATAATCTTCTAATATGGCAGAAAACATTGTAGGAAAAGGAGAAATTGCTCATCACGAGCAATCTCTCCTTTACCCTCAACGTTTCAAAAGTCGTCTGCAACAAACTGGTCAAATAATTCCGTTCCCTTACAATTCCGTTCGGATAATCGGGGTCCGGATAATCGAGGCTTCACTGTACTCGAACTTCTGATTGGCGGACTCCTCTTTACGTCGAAGTAACAACGGGGTCCTGCAATATCATTTTTATTTCTATGTCTTTATAGTCTAGATATTTCTAATTCGAAGTTTCTCTAAGTCGAACATTTTCGTGTGGTCCATTTAACCTCGAGATAAAGAGAATCTACTGTACATGTACCGCAGAACATTTCTTCGTATTGCTCGCCGAATTGGATATGCTTTTTATATGCTGTGATGTCTCGTTAATCCGAACACGTCCGTTCCCAACAAAATGTCCGGATATCCGAATCATCCGGACTAATGAAGCAGATCATGTTCTTATACACTTTAAGACATGCACGGTCTGTATGAACGTATATACTTATAACCCTTTAACAAAAGCCAAATTGTCGACCGTCCCAAATTGAAAGAGTTTGCAGACGACATTTCAAAACGTGATGAAGTTCAAAAATGATCTTCTAATTTGGCAGAAAACATTGTGGGAAAAGGAGTAATTGCTCGTCACGAGCAATTTCTCCTTTACCCACAATGTTTTCAAAGGTCGTCTGCAACAAACTGGTCAAATAATTCCGTTCCCATACAATTTCGTTCGGATTGCGAGACATCCGGATAATCGAGGTCCGGATAAACGAGGCTCTTCTGTATATCGTAATAGGAGTCGTTTTTTTTTTTCAAATACCAGGTCGACTAAAGTCCTTTACGGTGCCAAAGGTTTTAATCATGTAGATGTTACGTGGGGTTTTTAGACAAAACACCGTCAGAGAGTTTCGAGTGTGTATGAATGTATTCTTGACAACTTGACAAACGATGTGAGCTATCGCATGTCAGACGAGCTACAGAACCATTACATGAATTCATTATGAAAAACAAGGATTTTTTTCTCTAATCGATGGCTCGATCTTGTAACATGGCGATTTAACCAACTCTTAAAAACAATCAAACTCTAAGAAACAATTTGGAAAAAATCCAGTAAACGTGCAAAAGGTAAAGATTTTAGTGTAACCCCTTGTGACAGGGCCAGCCAGTTATGCTCCTGAGACTCTTTTCACTGATCAAACCAAGTACCACCCAACTTCTATCACGATGCCATATACACTGTACATTGTTCGTGTAAATACATAGCCGAATTGAGCGTCGCTTGGTTTTTCAGGTACTAAGGTGTAATTCGATAAATATGACAGTAAAACGATATACTATAGATAACCAAAATACCAAGGTATGCACATGATCGTCGTTGCGAGAAACTAAAACGTTTGAAAAAGTCGTTAAAAACAGTTACTGCTTCAGCTCGTGTTTAACAAGTCTGACACATATAATAATGGGAAAGGTACATTAACCCCACTTACTCAACTCACAACGATCTACTGACAATTCAGTGGTTAGTAAACACCTGTTTGAGTTTAAAAGTAATATTTACCCTTTCCCTTACAACACATTTTCGACTGTCCCAAACTGAAAAAGTTTGCAGACGACATTTCAAAATGTGTTGAAATTGGAAAACATTCTTCTGATAGGGCAGAAAACACTGTGGGAAAAGGAATAATTACTCGTCACGAGCAATTTCTCCTTTTCCCACAATATTTTCTAAAGTCGTCTGCAACAAACTGGACAAATATCGTTATTGTTTGGTAATGGGTAAAAGGGTCTCCGTCATATCGGGAGAGGCGGAGTTTAGTCCGTAAATCCGCCTTGCTAATAATAGACACGGTCGTACTGTAACGATTGGTTAGAGTAAATGTTGCAAAGCCTTTATAACTAAACTAACGACTCGACGTTCCTCAAAACTTGACATGAAACTGACTTGATCAGAACAATATAAATAAGATACCCGAAACGAGAATTTGAACGCAATTGAAGTGATAATAAAAAGAAAAAACTTAACGAGAATGGAGGGAAATTTCAAGCTTAATTGTCAAGCTTGTAGTGTGCGATACAGAGAAGGAAGATTACAGATAACAGACAGTACCAGTTCTGAAACGAGTATGTGTTAAGTTGTAAACGGTTTTGAACGCTTAGAATGTTGGATAATTTTCTAAAAATACATTTTTTGTGTCGTCTGCTTTCCAAAACCTTTGATATATGCTTAATTTTGATAAGGACCGATACTCAGAGGAGAAAACAGGTTAGATCACAGGCCAGCCGCCAATTTATTTGGCGGCGTTCCTGGATCTAACCTGATTGCATAAGCATGAAGTCGGTTCCTGCGCTTTAACGGTTAATATTCTTGAGTCATAAATTGCAAAAAGTCAATTGCAAAAGGTGTCACCCCTGAAAATGCACGTGTATATTTTCTCATGTTGAAATGATTGTGTAATAAAGTGGTGATGGGTTCGAAACGAAATTACGGAGATTGTCTATTTACATGCACGGTTTACTCCATGGAATTACAGGATGATATTTATGGATTGCATAGACATATCTGGGGGCATTCAATGATGGCAGTAAAACCTTTACCCAACGAAGTGAAATTCGCAACAGACGTCATCGAAACCTTTGACAAATTTACAATCATAACGCAGAACTTTCCCGCATTGAATTATCAGACGTCTTGTTGCCAATATTTCTTATCAGAGACTTTGCTTACGGTGTTTTATATGTTACGGTTTTATATAACCGTCTACTGAAAATCTGTGTCAACTCGACATTATGAAAGTATTGTAATTGCTAAAGAAGCCTTTTTTGACGAATTACTCGAACAACCTAATGAGTTACAGATATTCTCCATCTTTTTGCTTAAACGGGATGTTGAAACGTTGGTCAGCGTATCGGTTCCAACGAATGTTAAAAAGAAATCTTTTCTTTTCGTACATTTAATGTATATGTTATATCAGAATCATGGTGTTCATTCCAAACTAAATGAAATGTCTCTTGAAATGGTCAATACTCCATTACGCATCTTACAATTGATTGATATGGAGTCTAAGTGTATATCCTAGATTAAGCGACTTTCTTAAAATATACGAAAACGTAATGTAGTATAAGTATTACCAATGCGGGATGAACGATATGAAATATGTTCCTATGGGATAATTCATTGTTTTGCAGTATTTTATAAGGTTTCTCTACTTTAACAGACATTGCTCTGAAATCAATTAATCAATATCTTAACTTTCTTGTTTTCAAATTCGCGCTTGATAAAAAGTTCCAATAATTTCATACAATCGACAAATAACTCAGTTAGTTTACTCTACGATTTCCCATTACAGGAACTATCCATAGTAAACATATATTGAGGAGTTCACATCGGGATGATGTCCGTTCGTCCGTACACATAGACCATGTGGTATTATTACCCAACAAACACTTACTCACGGAATCCCTGGTGCTGTTCGGGGATTCGGACACAAGTCGGAAGCTGTCGATGGCCATTGAAACAGACATAACAGGTACGTTCATATAGGTTGATAGTTTCTTCGACGTTTCTCTTAAAAGTGCTTGATTACACATGAGACAATAATTTATGACACTATGCAGTTTTTGCTTTGCTGTATATACTAGTATAATATCTAATGAAAATAACAACTCTATGCACAATGGATTCTGAATGCGTCTATATATCTAAGTATTTAGATACGAATTTTATTCACCTCCAATGATTATTCTCCAATTCGTCTCATACAACAAAAAAGCTGATGTACACTTTTAAAGAAGTAAAATATCGAAGGTCCAAGTTTCTTTATATGTGTTAAAAAGCAGCTTTAATTCCTACATTCATAATACCTCCTTTTACAACAGCTATAGCACAAGATTTCAGTTAACAATATGACAAAATGAAAGAGTATACGTAACAATATTTTTCGCTTCGAATAAAAAAGCAACAACTTTTTTTCGTACTTAATAATTGTCGTCGGCTATTTTTTTCAATTTGGACCACTTTCAAATGTAATGGATTACTCGTTTATCATATTTTGACCATCAATAATTGCGGAAAGCTACATAAGGCACTTGACGTTATGAACTATTTCGGGGGAATCCATAAATGCTTCTTTTCCCATACCAACCTAAACGCGGTGTGTATAAATAGGGATAAACAGAGCATGGGGTTGATAAATACTTCTGTCGTCTAAACTCCTTCGCGTTATACGACTCGGTTTGAAGGATTACGCGTTATGCGTATGAGACATATAAACAAAGTTTGTTAATTCATAATTAATTCAAGGAATGTGTACAATTATTTCTTAATCCATTAATTTATGATGACTTACTTTCTTACATAAGCTGTTAATGACATTTAGAAATACATTGTGACAAAACGTTAAAATGCTCCTTTAGAGCAATTATTCCCTTTTATAATGATGGGTTCAATCCTAAATCATAAGGAAAATTTGTCTTTTTTAGATTTTGTCGTGTTTGGTTACTCTCAATTTGGACTTACACACTACAAGATCACACTTACCCATATGGGGAAATAGGTTAACAGCTGTGGACTGTCAGATTTTCGGGACACGCATTGCCTGTCGCTCATAAGTACGACGTTGCTTAAAATAACTCTGGGTTTTTACATCTTTTAATTAGCGTGAACAACATCCTCGACACTTGACCTGAATGTAATAATCTTCAAAAAACCCTTCTGACATTTTTGGAAAACCGATTTACTCCATCATTCAAAATCGACATCGAGAAAAAGCGTCCGGCCTCTGGACACAAGGGTCGTGGGTTCGAATCCCACGAGTAGCGGAGTCCGCTTAGCGACTTTACATTAATCTACACTCTGCGCGAGTGATAGTGATACCTCATTGACGCAGAATCGAGGGTCAATAATCTAAGTTGTCAGAACTTATTTCACAATCGATGTAAGATAAATTAGTTTACACTAAAGTAATAAAAATCGAAAAATGCATAGCATTACGTCTTGATTTACGCTTTTGAGAATACTCAATGATCGGCATATTAAGGTGTGTAACCTACCGAAAACAATCTTTGACATAGCCCCTTTTAACAGTGTTTAACTACTGCCAGCACATCTGTTTAATCGTTTTAATCCTCTACCAAATAATAACGACATATGACAGGTTTGTTGCAGGCGACTCTGGAAAGCATTGTGGGAAAAAGAGAAATTGCTCTTAACGGGTAATCTCTCCTTTTCCCACAATGTGTTCTGTCCTATCAGAAGATTGCTTTTCAATTTCGTTGCACTTTGAAATGTCGTCTGCAAACTCTTTCAATTTTTGACAGTCGAAAATGTGGTGTTTGGTAAAGGGTTATAAGTAAACCTACAGTGCAACTTTATTTTGCGGATTTGCCACATAATTTATTGATTACTCACGTTAATAGCTGTTCTCAGCAGCTTATCATTGTGACAGCCATTTGTTAAAATCGGCTAATTATGAAAGTTGCTTGCCAAAACTACAAAACAAAACACGACTCAATTGGTGACTTCATAGAAAGTCAATGACCCTAGATCTGTTCATGTTTAAAGATTATACCAGGATATGACGATTGTTTATCTAAACAATTATCAATTTAATTTGAGTACCCTATTAAAAGACATTATTGTTTGTTTGACGATGACAAGTATATTAAACTTAGAAGTTGTTTATGAACGATTTCCAGTTTCATTTTAGTGCATGCTTTCTTTATTTTATTTTTGTTGAATGCCTCCTGCGAACAGGGCATATATACTTTTGCTTGTTTCGGGAAATAACAAAAAAGAAATAGAAGGCCGTGGTTTGAGTAAAAGGCAATCCAGTGTTTAACGAGGGGGTCATGACTTTTACATGTTGATCATTTTAACAATACACGTATAGTCATAGGCGATTTCTTTTTTAACACATGTCTTTCAACTTTAAAACTAAATCCCTTAAGCATTACATTTTCCACATTTGATACATGTTAACATATATCCAGCTGGATAAATCTTGTTCGGGAATGTACTATATATACACGCACCATGTATAGCAAGGTCATTTTAATATGTTCATGTTTATTTGTAAGTAATTGGGGTTTGAATTATTGTACATCTTATGTTTTCTATTATCCCCAGCATTACCTCGACCGAAGCGATTACTTGTCTTCGTCAACCCGAAATCCGGACATAAAAAGGGTGTCAAACTTTACACTTCCAAGGTTCTACCTCTACTTCAACAGAACGGCGTCAAAATCGTGGATCTGATAGGTAAGATTTTTAACAACAGGCCCATTTTTAATTTCTATATAGAATACTTATGATCCGCCATTTTGAAACCCGTTCTGTCGTCGGATTACTTTGGTCGTTCTCGGAATGCATCGTTCGGGGTCGGGATTATACGCATAAAACAGATGACAGAATGAGTTTCAAAATGACTGATTATGGGTATTCTACCCTTTGACCTGAAAAAGATGCCTTAGATGATTGATGTTTTGGGCTCTTTTACAAGCTGTTATTTCAAATTTCATAAGAAAACATGTATTTTAGAGTACCCAATATAGTAAAATTATTATTGGTTTTGATACGATTCTAATAGATATCAACAATAGCTGAGGGAAAGAACATTTTACCATGGCCTTTACTCAAAATACCACATTGTTTTATCAGACCCTTTTTTGTAGCCGCTGGCACGATTTATTCTCCGAAAACAAGAGCTCAGTTTTTGTCTTCTTTTTTTTCTATCTATCGTATTTTTATGAGATTAATGCTGTTTGTAAGGGGAAGTAAATTGCACAACATTTTGTAAACGCAGCGTCATGATCCGGTACTTGATTAATTAGGATGTGGTAATTAACATTAAATAGATGACAGATGCTTGAACCCAACGGATAATTAAATCCGAGTAAGCATTTCATCATGTGGGTTTTTTATACGCTATGTTAGATTTGTATTGTCCACGTGTACATACTCAAATCACCAACTAAATTTCAATTATTGCATTCGGCGAAATCAGCACAAAGATGTTTTTTGCCATAACAGTTCAGTAGACTATGCATTAAATATGAAATTAAAGATTTAATTTGCATTAGCTTGTGTCAGACGAGTTTTGAAAAAAAAGGATTATGACAAAGACAGACGGTTTGCTATATCTCCGTTGTATAACTTAAATCTTAGTCTTGAAATAAATGTAAGAGAGACTAACAATATACACCTGTTAATGATCGTCTCACATAATAACTTATACTAGAGATGCATTATAGTTTGCTATTTGACGCAAAGGTTTCCTTTTAGTTTGTAAATCAAAATGCATTCAATTATAGAATCCCGCCTTCACCATTTACCGTGTATGTCAGATTAAGTGGAAACAATTCATGATAGTCAAACCTTTAGATGTATGTTTTTAAATAACTTCATGATGTGTATTATCAACGTTCGAACTATCCCAAATTTGTACACCTTAAATGAGTCTGAAAATGTACAACATACATGTGGGAGTATTTTTACTTAGTTAGTGGTTATACATGTATAGCAAAAAAAAACCCGCTCACTTTGGATAGGTAAAAGGTGCGATCTAGTCACGATGTTGAAATACGTTACGTCAGTGAAACCATTCCTAGCTCGGTGTGTACGTAGTCAAGTGTCGATCAACCCCGATTTGGAGCTGTGGTTACGTCAAATCGATGATCGGATACGGAAACTATCGAGTGCATTCGTCAGACCGACGATTGGGCACGGAAACCAACGAGTGTCTTCGTCAGATCGGCTGTCTGATACGGAAGCTTACGAGTGAACTATACAAACTCACAAAACTGTTCACACAAAGAAAAACAATCTAGAATCCATGACTTCTTAAATGAAATAGAAAGGCACAATATTTTTTTTTGAAAGATTATATAGATTTACAAAATATTTAAACAGAAGAAAAAATACTTAATTCATATTCTGCTTTTTGTCTTAACATTTGAAGAAATGAATTATTCCTTTTCTAATTTCAGTAACAGAAAAACCTGGTCAACCCCTGGAGTACCTGAAAGCATGCGACCTGAGCTTGATTCAAGGGTAAGTGTATTTCTCGCGTCACCTGAATCATTTATCCAGTTCCACTCAAGAACAAACGTATTCTCTTCTTATTAGTGTTTGTTACCCTTATTTCTCATTTTCATCTAATTATTTACGATAGGAAGAACATTGTTTCAACAGTATCTTAATTGTTTTGGGAAGCATATCTTGATGGTACGTGAGCTTCAACTTACAAATAACATCAGTTTTACGAAGAGCGACGGATATATCGTCTAAATTATATTCGCCGTTTGGCCTGCCGATTGCCACATTGTTAAGCTGAGTTTGATCTGTACGCTCGGTGAAGAGATTATCAATTTCCTTCTACTTCTTCATTTACGTCACATTCAAATTTTTTCCATTATGACGCCAGGACTACTTTTTGTGTTTTCAGCATCGTGTCTGTTGGCGGCGATGGAATGTTTTCTGAGTGTGTAAATGGGTTATTGAGGCGATTACAGGACGATTCGCACGTTAACTATGACGATCCAGAGGCCGTCATCTCCGCCTCTAAAATACCAATCGGTATTGTCCCCGCAGGTACGTACATATACAGTATTTCTAGCCTTGGTTCTTTCTGTAGATATGTCCTTTCTTCCCTATCTTCAATTCGTTCCTTTCTTGCGTTTCTTTTTCTATAATTCATTCTTTCTTTCCTTTTTTCTTTTTTCTTCTTTTCGTCTTTTTCTCATTATCTTTGTTTTGTCCTTGTTTTTCTTTTTTTCTTTCTTTTCATCCTTTCTTTTCTTTTCATCAATAAGTTCATGCTTTTTCACGACCATGCTTAATCTGTTCTTGTCCTCATTTTTCTTTTGTTTTCCTGGCGTTTCTCGCTTTCATTTACCTTTTTGCGTTTTTTTACATTTATTCATTTTCATTGTTCTTTTCTATCTTCTAATATCTTTCTTTTGGTTTAATTTCTTTATGGCATTATTTCTATTGCTGATATTCTTCTTTCCATGCACGTTCCCGTCTCTGTCTTGCTCTCTGTATTTCTCTCACTCCAAATGTTGTCCCTTCTTTATTTTCCCCTGCTGCCTTACCTACCCTGATCTAGATTAATGTTTATATCATCTTTTCCAGGTTCTGGCAACTATCTGGTAAACTATATCCACGGAACAAAAGACATAGAAACAGCAGTTATGAAAATTGTCCTCGGTAAGTCGGTTTGACAGCATATCATAAGTTATAAGTTGTGCAGGAAAGTGATCTTTTGGCTGTACGCAGGAGTTTAGATACGATTTTTTAAGAGTACATGTTCGTGGTTAGATATTCCCGACCTTGTCTATGAATAAGATCGACACAGCATGCTTGTTAATAATGATATCATTATCAATTATATAAAATACTTTGATCAATGAATCTAAGTAGAATTCTGAATGAAAATATCAAATTTCAATCGACAGCACGATTGATCACTCACTTAATCTTATTCACAGGCCTAGTGAGACTAATGGAAACGGAAGCTGATCAGAGATTAGTGGCAAACCAAACTAGCCACAGTTTCGCATAAATTAAACGCGCGACGTACGTTCACTAGCCGCAAACTCGCATGATGCATCGACAATTCTAGATAGGTATCTAAATGGATTCCTTTTAGAATGACACATTCCGACCTGTACAGATTTAGGTAGAAAAAGTGATCCTGTAAGATAAAGACTACTGAACATCAGTTGAATTTTAAGTTAAATCCCAATGCACCTATGGAAACTAATATTTAATCGTGAGATCAGGATTCATTAATCATTATCGTTATAAACGCATTTAAATGAGATTGGTCATTAAATAAAAACATCTTATTAAATACGTGTATAATGACCGTTGGAACCAATAATTTACGGTATACTTTTCCTATCTCTCTTTTATTACTTTTCTAACATATGAAAACAAGTAGACTGTTGAACAAAATTGCTATCGTGTATTTAATGTGTCTAACACCTACGAACATATTTATCTTATACCAATACCACACTATATCATTTAATGTCTTGTATCGTCTGATCTCGGGATCAAAGGAATGCGAGACTGAATAAAATGCATGACAATTCAGCTTCCTTAGATACGTAGCTATGTGTAACCACAGCTATCATCCTTTGTCAGACCCGATAAAACCGGAATGTTACTAATGCGACCACAATAAAGTTACGGTAAAAATGAGTAAATTGTGTCTATGAGTCAACGCAATATTTGTAAACTCAGACCGATCATATTTCATATTTAACAATCGCATAAAAATATTTGGATAAGAAACAAGCAATATCAATTGGAGTAAAACGTATTTAACAATTGGCAAGTTTTACCTATTGGAGTAAAAAGTATTTGAAAACTGACAAGTTTTACTCTCCAAAACATTCGATAAGGCTTTTAATATGTATTGAATGAACGTCTTTTTGAAATATACCCTATTGAAATTGCTCTTTTTTAAATACGTGTTCGAGATGTCTTTACGACCAAAGGGTTTTGAATACGATATGCCATTTATTGATGCATTAGTATGTTATAAAAAGGTACATTTCTCGAATTCTTACTATGACACAATATGTTTCAAATTTACTCATAACAACCTTTTGGTCTTCTTTTTATTCCCTAATAATTCTACTACTAAACGTATGTTCGAACTCAACCCTTTCATAGCTCATTCCATACGTACATACATACATGTTCATATCAAATATTATCATATTTTGATAATCGCAGAGATCAACTTTCTTCGTTTACATTTTTTCAGGTGACCACCATCTATCCAACGTTGCCAGTGTTCATGAAGGTCGCCGTTTGACATGTTACTCTAGTTTACTGGTACAGTTCGGTTTGATTGGGTCTATGATGCATGACTGTGAGAAGTTCCGGTGGATGGGACCGAGCCGATATAATGGTAAGCACGATTGACCCATATCCGCCAGAATGAACCCGAAGTCAACATTGTGCGTTTGAGAGTTCTGCAAAACTCTACAGTACTATGTGTACTATAAAACATGTATCGGACTAAAGTTCGTTTCCTTTATGGACTTTGCACATATTGACATGTGTGTCAAAAGCCACTATTAGCTCATTTGAAAAGCATAACGTTCCTTGTTAAACCCATTTGACAAACCAAATCGAGGGTTCAATGCAAGACCGTAGTAAGTTCTTACTAACATGAAGCACTTACTATGGTATTGCATTGAACCCTCAAAATGATAATTTGCTTCACAAATTCGAAAACCTTAAACTTTTGTTTTATAATTGCTATATACCCGTTCTTTGAATCTGAGAAAGTTCAATCAGCTCAATATGATTTAAACCTTTTACTCAATAGTAACATACTTTGATTTGTCTGCTGCGAAAGGCTTTAGAATCGTTTGTGACAAAAGGATAAATTGCTTATCATGAACATGTTTTTATATTGCCAAAATAGTCGTTACTGCATTTCACAAAGGAATGACTGTTTCCTATGCGCAATCGTTGTCGTCTGCTGGATTGTTTCCATTTGGACCATTCACCAATTTACATATGGGGGAAATATATGTGTGACGATGCGACACTGAGTGCAGTAACTATTAGGTTACAAACGGAGCAATAAAATAGTGACACATAATTTACATATCAGAAACGCGAGATGTACAGTTATAACTGTGGGTGAATAATACCATACTGCTATAGTTTTGACAATAAAAGAAAACCGCCACGTTAAACCATTACCTTAGGCTACTCATTCAAATCCACATACCTTAAAAACAGGAATAAATCCATCAATTGAGAAGAGAGGTATTATCATTTATCGTTTGTTTTTACTTCATAACAAAAAAAATTATTTATTGTGGTAATCAGTTTTTGATAATTGATGCTCTCTGTGTCGTTTTGAATTCAGATCAGTCATAATCAGACACTTTAATGCGGGTTTGGTTTTTTTTTTCGTTTTTTTTTCTAACAACGAAAGAAGTCGTTGTCAACATGCTAAATAAAAACATTTACAGTATTTTGAAATAATACACGAACCGGAGCGATTTAATATCCTCAGAATCAAAATACCAATGCTCGCATTCTATGTTGTATTTCACAGCGAAAAAAAAGAAAAGACTAAACGCTATTTCGTTCAATAGGTTCGTAAAGATGCATCGTCACGACTCATTCGTCCATACCATTGTTCGCTACCGAAATCCCTCCCCCGCGTAGGCCAGTACCCGCACCACCCTATATAGTCATAGTTCGCTAGTAATGTTCGTGACTGGTCCTTTGTACCGATCACACATGTTGAATTGAGCAAAGTCACAGATTAATGATGTAAGAGATATCAATTCGAATGGTATTGCGTGCGAACAGAAAATGTCTTCTGAACGTATTAATGTACCTTAAAGTGTCATAGGTTCGTTTCTCGACCACATCTATGCTATAACATGCAAAGCAATGGTATTTCGGGTATCAGAATTCAACTTCATTTTGTAAACAAGGCTATTGTTAATTTCCATAAGCAACACCCGTGGAAATTCCCCTAATTCACTGATTCAAAGTTATGAAGATGATGGGTTAGTATGACCTGGGAATTGTCAAACATGAATATTTTATCAACCACAGCGAACCTATCAAATCAACCTTTTACGAAAGAAAACAACATGCAATACGATAATAAGATGACTCTATGAACTGTGGAGAGCGTCTGTAAATTAACAGCCCATGGGCGCTATTGCTATTTTACAATGTACATCTAAGTATACAGGAAATGGTGCATTTTAGAAAATAAAAGGTTTTTATCTCCAAAACAGAACCAATATGAACTCTGAGAATATTCCTTCTGACTTAACGAAGCTCTGTATTTGCATATAGGAAAAGAATAACTGAAACTCATAATTAAATGAGGCCTGGCCATTTCTTATTTCAAACAAATGACGATAATAATTCATACCAAAAACACATACTGTCATACATTCTAACAGCTGGGATCAGATGCACACTAGAATGAAATTACTTTGTTAGTATTGAAATCTTTTGATTAACAATTTGGCATCATCACCCAGCAAATATCATTTCTCGTGGCATTTCATTACATACAATACAGATGACAAGCATTTGAATTCATATCAAACATAATGATTAATGAGTGACTGATTTTTATTTAACTTTGAGTCCTTTGTGTGAGTCGTGAGGTCATTCACGAATCTCACATTACAAGCAGCTGGATAAATCAGACAATTTACGCGTGGTTTTTGACGGAATGCCCACCTGTTTAAAATGCACGTGTGTGGTAATTGGTTGTTTGATAACAATCATTTCCACGTGCAGATGTTAACAGTAAACCAATCCGTTTAAATTTACTAAATTTTAGAAGAAATATTTGAAAAGTGGATAACACAAGAAAACATTCACTTTTGGTAATGCATGTCTTTTAAAGACATTAAGATTTGAATGAATCATTATAATTGGGCCGCGTCACGCGAAAAGGGGCACTCGGACATAAATAAAAACCACTGACTCAGCTCTTTCTTAGCGCTATTATTCAAGCATCTAGTCACGACAGTTATCATTTGTAT